>SMLS01062082.1:0-10205 GCA_004785975.1 Popillia japonica | reverse complement strand
AAAAAATCCCACATTGTTCCAACATTCCAAAACTAAGCCAAGCAAAAAGTTTATCGCTTTTTCCACCACTATGGTCAAATTACTGTTAGATGTGAACAAAAAGGCCTTAGAATCATCACAGCTGTATCTACTCGCCATGGAGATATTATTTCAAGAAGATGGGCAGCGAGGCTGGCGTGGTGATATATGCCGATTTTATTTTGAACACATTGAAATAGCGAAACACATTATATGCGATTGCGTGGCGATATGTCGTCATAGGCATCGCTACCTAGAACAGTGCTAGAAACGGTCTATAGCTTCCAACATGATCCTAAACTTCTTCAAAAGTTTGGAAATCACCATTAAGTTTATTGACAACAAATTTAATTGGTAAAAATGAAAAGAAGCAACATACTACTAATCTAATCTAAACTAATATAAATTGTACAGTAATGTAATTAACAGCAACACCTAATTGCTTGGTAATGTAAGACAAATGGTGATATTGGAGATCTACCACATACAAAGTAAAAACGAAATTAGGCGAGCTACGTAAATAAGTAAGAAAGCTCAGGTTGCTATAGTTCGTGTAGAAAATTGTCATTGAGAAAGCAATTTCGTATTCCATTAGTAGTGTTAATAAAATAAAGAAAATGTTGAGCCAATATCTAAGTAGTGTTCTGTATTAGCAGATACTTATATGATTTGACTTCGTACAACAAATTTAAAACTAGAAATCCACTGCAATTTTGTCAGTAGATTTATTGCAAAAATTTGCTACCCAAACAACAACAGAAAGTGTAGGTACCACAAAGCCATATTTTAAAATATCTTTGAAAAATAACAGAAACTGAAGTTAAACAAAAAATTAGATGTAATCTACAACAATTATCGAAAATTACTAATATGTATACAGAAACTATATCCCATTTTAGTGTATTTGATAGATACGTGATTACATGTTTCTGTATGCCTTTTATAGCTGTAGCTTTTTATAGAAAAATACATTATGAATAGTAAATAGGTGTTCTTTTAACACAAAAGTACTTAAATTGTTTGGAAAAACGTGAACGGATTTAGATAAGAAAAAACAAATTTATGAAACGTAATGCTAATAATTCGTTTACGACATTGTGCTGATCTGTAATAGGGAAGAACTCCTAACTGTTAAGAACAAACATTCAAAAGCTCTCTGAAAATATCGATTGACCGCGTTGGTGCTGTAACGCCTACAATCCAATAGTGTCGAGTGCTGCTGCTTCTTATCTGAAAATTGCGTACTTGCAGTTTTCCATCTCTTCGGTAAGAGAGGCAACATCTTAAATGTATTTACAAATATTACCAATTAGAGTATTATTTTCTTGCGACCAAATACGGATAATAGTAACGGAGAACGAAGGTTTCCCGAACAGACATAGTTACATAGTTTAATCACACCCAGAAGTGAAGAAATAGAAAATACAGAAATAACAGAAATAGTTATCCCAATTTTTCATACTTATTTCAATAAACGATGTTTACCAATGATTTGAACATCTTTTCATTCTCAGAAGATAATCGTTTGTCATTTATGTAGTGAGCTATTGTTACCGTCATGGAAACTAGCCTCGGAAATTACTTAATAGATGTCTTTCCGTATGAACCATTTTAAATGTGTCTTAATGTAGTAAGTATTCGCATAATTAGTGTAGTACACACACAAAGAAATTCTAGGTAAAAGTCATAGCTTGTTTGCAAAAACCTCGATTCACTTTCCACTTTCAAATTTGATTCTACATAATGTTATGTTAAGTTTCCGACATATGTACATATTCCGATTTTTCGGAAGGTAATTACCGCCATAGTAGTTAATACAAAATCGTGTAGCGCAGACGTTTAATATTCGGAAAGGATTTTTAGCTAATTGCTGGAAAATGTCCGGTAATTAGCTGAAAATCCTGGCTAACTTGCGGTGCCTCGTATTTATATCTGTATACTGTATAGGTGTTGGCCCAATCAAAAATGGTCAAAAACTCAATTTTTTAAATATTTACTATTTTTTTACATTTGAGCATTCAAAAGAAAATTAAATTTTAGCAGGGATTACTTAGGAATTTCATATATCTAACTTTACTTGTAATATGGGGTTAACATAAAATAAGAGATATTTTTTAAATTACTTTAACTTTTTAACAAATAAAGTTAATAACAAAAAACAAATGTTATATAATTGCTTAAGAAATGGGATTTAGTAGGTATGCCCAAAACCAGTTACGGCAATTGCTTGATGTGACCTGCATTTTTGTGGTAAGATTACCAACCCATCCCTCCGAATTGGTTGGTCGTCTTCTAAACACTAAACTTTTTAAATAACCCCACAGCCGCTGTCTAAAAAAAGAATTTGAGAAATATCTGCTTAACACACGGTCTTGAAAAACGTTGACTAACAATTCTTTGACTGGTCGAAAAATGTGCGGGGATGCTCTATCCTGTATAAAAATGATGTTTTCAATTCCGTGGTGCTCGTTTTGCAGCTGTGGAATAACATAATCTCTTAGCTTTTGCAAGTATTGCTTGCCGTTTACAGTTACAGATACGGCTTCTCCATGTTTCATTTTCTTGTAGAAATACGGACCAATGATAAATCAGCTGTAAAACCGCATCAAACGGCGATTTTCTTGTAAGTATTATTGAAGACCTTCTTGAACAATTTCTTGTGCATTCTGCAGAGCAGATTCTACAGTTTTGAGTGTTGACTACACCATTTTTCACCTCAATTTCTATCTGCGCCATTACTTGCAAATAGAAATCGCCTCTTTTCATTCAAACAGCATTTTCAGTTTATATTGATACATCTTTAGAATTTCACGTAAAATTTTCCAAACCGTGTTATACGGCATTTGCAATCGCATGGATAGCGTATTTGCACCGCTGACTGTTAGGGGATTAGTTCGGGATATGTCCTGATTTTCATGAGAAACCTTTGCAACTTGGACATCACTAGTTCTTGGTCTTCCTGATCTTGGTATGTCAGCTACAGACCCTGTTGCTTCAAATTTTTATATTAAATGGCGGTATCCTTTCATTTGTAAATCCATGCTGTTACAGTTTGAGTCGTTTAAACTCTAGGTTTACTTGGGTTTTAATTTCAAAATAAAACTCCAAATTGAATCACTTTCCCATAGATACAGTCAAACGCCATTCCTTAAGCAATTAGATTTCGTTTATTTTTTGTTATTAACTTCATTCATTACAACGTCATAATTTAAAACATATACATATATTCTTTATGTTATGATAACCCTGTATAATATTCTTTAAATTCACTGCTCTTTCAACTATGCCATGGAACCAAACATGTAGTACAGATTCTCCGCAGTATATACCTACATATGTACATATGTACATATGTACATATGTACATAATTACATATGTATATGCAATACCCCAAAATAAATCTTAAATATGTAGATATAATAAAATAAAGACATTGCGCATATGTAACTCTTTGTGAACATCCGCCGTTTTTGTTATAAGTTACATTACAACTATACGATGTATAAAATATTATTTTTTACATTTTACTTTTTGAATTTGTTAAAATTTCTGACTGCTTGTTGATTATAAAATTATGAGCATTTAAACATAAACAAGTAAAATATAATTACAATTGCTGCAGCACTTATGCAACTTTGGTATTCACTTTGATGTTACTTTTAACGGACAGCAATTAATTTGCTGTTTATTAATATATCAACGAATATATACAGAACAAATGAAATTAGTGCTATTTTATAACGTATTATTTATAATTTTAAGAATTATAAAAAAATCCCAAATGCTTTATTTTGCAATTGTAGATTAACACAATTTATTTGCAATTGAGAGTTACAGAAATTTTCAGCCACTTAAAATTAATTTATTATTACTATGGTATTATGACATGTAATACTTTGATACGAATATAATGCAGTTATTTGAGATTTTTGTTATAATTATAGCTCTTTATAACGTTTGCAGAATGATCTAGATCATTTTTCCCGCATTTTTAATTAAAGTAATACCCTCTTCAAAATTTTATTTTTGTTTATTTTCGTTTATATACATTAAATCTTTTATAATATTGATTTATTTGTATTATACTTATTTAGAATATCTTTTGATTTTAACAATTTCTATTTTTCTGCCGCAGAGATATAGAAATACTTATTTTGCACACAAATAGTGTAATAACATCTATAATTAATACTATAGAAATTTTATGTTATTTTTCTTATAGAGGACCACTTCCATCTAATAAGTTGTAATTTGCTACAAAATGTTAAGAATATTCTGCTAAACTAACGTATAAAATGCAAGAATTAGTCTTTCTCATTTTTTTCTTTTTTCTTATAATCAATTTAACCTAGAAACAGTTTTTATATTATTAAAAACAAAATAACTTTTTATGCATTTAAGGGTTTACCAAATTAATGTGTTCATATCTATTTCTAGGATATTTGGAGTAAAGTGTTCAAGATGTGGAGACAGATTACTACCTCATGAAATGGTAATGAGGGCCCAACAACATGTATACCATTTACCGTGTTTTGTGTGCGTAGTATGTTGTCAGCCGCTACAAAAAGGTGAACAGTTTGTTTTACGTGCCGGACAATTATTTTGTAGACAAGACTTTGAAAAAGAAATGTATTTAATGCAACAAGCTAGTTCAGGTGACGACGATCTCTTAGAAGAAGGTGGCCGACAAAGAGATGGAAGAAGAGGACCAAAGCGGCCCAGAACGATATTAACATCAGCGCAACGAAGACAATTTAAAGCATCTTTTGAAGTTAGTCCTAAACCATGCAGAAAAGTAAGAGAAGCGTTAGCAAAAGAAACTGGTCTGAGTGTTCGAGTTGTGCAGGTTTGGTTTCAAAATCAACGTGCGAAGATGAAGAAGATTCAAAGGAAAGCAAAACAAGATGATGGAAAATCATCTGGTGACAAAGAAAAGGGTGAGAAAGACGAGAAAGTTATCAAACAAGAATCACCGTCTAGTGAACATGGACACTATATGGGATTGGGAAGTCTTGGAGATTCACATTTTCCTACATCTACACAACCACTTAATCCAAATATTCCATATTCTCCAGACGGTGAGTTTGAGCTTTGATAAACTTCAAGTAGTAGTTTCTGGTATTAATTATCTGTGATCTACTTGTGATATATATTTGATTGGTTGTTCTAAATTACTAGAAAGTCCAGTTCCTACGAGAACAGAAACTGATCATTAAATATCATTTTTCTGTATTAAAGAAAATACGACTCTGTAGTATAGTTCGGACTTTTCCATAGTTTTTCATAGTTTTAAAACAACTTCGTTGACAATGGAAATCGTCTTTCTTCCTAGAATTTGCATAATTAATTTTGCATTTATATTGTTACATGTTTCATCAATATGAAAACCGATAATTAATTATCCAATAAGAAAATAATTGCATCACGAATGAAATACATAAGAATAATATCTTCCTTATTTGTTAAAATCATTAAGTTGTTAAAGAAGATCTAGATAGAAAATTAGAACATTTCCAATTTTAAATTAGTAACTTAAAAATAGGTAAATATTTCGCAACAATTTTTTTATTATACAGAGTCAAGCAAATTATCCCTAATTCTCAATACTACATTTTTGTTTAAGTGTTTAGATTTGCAGAATGTTCTCTCTTTCCTCAGATGCATACCCTGCACATTCCGGAGAGAGTTTCTGTAGTTCAGATATATCTCTTGATGGTAGTACAAACTTTGATCATCTCGACGAAGGAACATCTGACACCCTATCACTTCAGCACTTGGACATACAATCGACGCATCAGCAAAATCATGATGGGTTACCATCTAGCGGAATAGCGAATCCAATAGATAAGTTATACTTAATGCAGAACTCGTATTTCAGTACTGAACAATAGAGAATACGAATTATGCAAAAATGTCATGTATTATCGGTTTGTCTCTCCAAATACCTCTTTTTGTCTACTTATTGAGAATTTGTTGCTGCAAAGTATATTAACTAAGATAGAAGAATAAGAATCATTATTATATATTAGTGCTGGAAACACTTAGCTATGTTTTTGCTTTCATATGTACGACGTGCATGTAGTACGAAAATTAATATTTAACAAATATTTAATTTTGAATGCAGAATGTTACTTATACCAATTGATAACTACACATACTTGCTCAGCGCAATAACTACATTATTTGATGTAAATCAAGTCCTTGTGACAACCCAAATATATTTTGACACAACTGTTTTTATTTGAATTTTCATTCTCATTTACATTTAAACTTATCCAAATAAGAAAAGAAACACATCTAAATAAACCAATACTAACGTATGCTTTTAAAAGCCGTATGCACATTCTAACCGAAAGTAACATGAGTTAAAAAAACGGGTTGCTAGCATCTAATCATCTCACTAAAAATTGTGTAAAAGCAACTATGTATTTAAAATGATTTTGTTTGTATGTTATTTATATGAAAACAATTACACGTCTTCTACTGTTCAGAAAGGTTAAATGATATTTTATTTCTTTGCCGATACTTTTGTTTTCTTTCAATACGTACGCTTCTGTTAGCATCAAAACTACTTGCAAAAATAAAACTAATGTGCAATAGCAGCAAGAATTTATTTTTCAAAATGAGATTTAGTATAGGGCCAACATAAATGTGTATGTGTGTGTGTATGCCTACATAGCAATAACAATATGGCGATTACTACACATGCTTGCAAAAAATTGGTTCCTAAACTGTTTTTTGTGACATTATTATTCTCTGGTATAAGCTGCCTCACAGCAATTATGGATACAGCCTGGACTCTATACAGCTACTTTTGACTACTATTATCTAACACGGATGATATAAAATTTCAGATTACATCTACTATATAGCCAAACATCTGTTATTTTCTAATTGTGTAACATTTATCGCAGCTCTACTTTTTACAGCACTGCATTTACTTCTTATTTTTTAGCGTTTTTGTATGCGGTTATAACATTCTGCATTAGCCACCAGATGTGTTTTACGTGCGATAGTAATCGGAGTTACATCCTATTATGTTGAAAGAAAAGAAAAGCTTCTGTTATATTATTCACAAGCAAAAGGCAAAAGCTTTGTTCTAGCAACTGCTTTAACCACTTTATATACTTAGCTTCGGTATTGTATCGCATGATCACAATATTTTTACTCCTATCGCTAATATTTAGTTTTAATTTTACTCTGATAGCTGTCCACTTTGTGTTAAACAAGATGTCACAAAGGGTAAAGTTTGTTTTCTCTTGTTTTTCGTATTTGATTTTTGTAAAGTCAATTTCAGCCAACATTCCTTAGTATGTATGTGTTAATAGAAAATTTATATTCAGTTTTCTTTGACAATTGTAGTTAGAAACGTACACGCCAATGCCTCTTCATCGTAAATACATAGAACTGGTCTTTTCCACAGCAATTAATTTTTAATGGCAGATTATGTACGAGTAATTAAATAAAAATCCCTACATTAAATTATGAATTTAGTCACAAGAGAAGCGAAAGCTACTATGGATAGGGAGTAATGCTCTTCTGGAAAATAAATATACGGAAGATTTGAAATGTATAAGGCCCGATCACGAACGACCTTAGTTTGGCAGCTAAGGGTTAAGCTTCATACAGCTTCATATACAGGGTGTTTTATAACGCCCTGCCACACCTAACTTATGTTTTTCTTAAATAGAACACTATATTTTTCTGGCATTTTTTAAATTTGCTTACTTTTACGAGCCTTTTCATGTAGCGTTTGCTGGATTTATACCGAGTATTTCAAAAGTTATGACCATTTTTACATCTTTTGTTGAACGTCTCGAGGTGAAGCAACATTTCACAAAAATGAAAGAGTGAATAAACACAACTTTCATTATTATTCTACCGACAATCCGCATATCATACAAGACATACCATAAACTAGGTGGTGTTCTGACCGTTTGGGGTGGCATAGTTGGCAATTACGTTATTGGACCACATTTCTTTGCTGGACGACTATATAGTCAAGTTTATTTGGACTTTCTGCAGAACAGTTTACAATTATACTACTGATGGAGAACTGTTAGCCGATCGTTTGAACTACGACTGCAACACTCTATTAACGTTATCGGTCAACCTTTTGACAATTTTGTTTAGTATGTTTTTTTCTTTTCTTGCACAGCGTACAACTTGTTAATTCATAAAATTTAAAAAGCAAGCAATTTTTCATTTTAAATTTGAAATATCGTCTAAACCCAAAGAGTTATATATAGGGAATGGTTAACAAAAACGAAAGAGCCGATAAATATCAATCGAAACGTCATAAAAAATATAGAGTGCTCTATTGAAATTTAATGAGACAATTAAGGAGTTTCGACTCACCTTGTGGGCAACAAATTTTCTTTTTGTTCAATTCTCTAACCAACACAAATAGAAGACTTAGCCAAACCATGTAATGGTGCGAAAAAGGTCGTATATTTTTTTTCTTACCGGAAATAACATTCTGAATACACGTTATTTTAGACGTGAATATAACGTGGTTATAACTTTTGAAGTACTCGGTATAGATCCAGCAAACCATATATGAAAAGACTTGTAAAAGTAAGCAGATTTGAAAATGCAAAATAGTATAGTAGCGTTCCATTTAAAAAAACAAAAGTTAGGTCTGGCCGTTATAAAACACCCTGTATATGTGTAACTAATTTTAAGATATGAAGCTTGAGAATACCAACCAGAATACAATTTTTTTCAACATTTTTTTAATAACTTTGATAATGTCGGATATATGGAGCATCCACACACTAATGCGCCACCTGTATATGTATAATTATACAGGGTGTATTTGAAATAAAAGTAAAGACTATGAATAATGGAAATATACTATTTTATTAAACTTGAATCCAAAATCTTTTGCCCAAATTCCTTCGCAGACGCGAGAAAAAAAAATGACAAAGATATTAACACAATATTCGTCGTGCCACTGTGGTTTAACAAATATATCTAGCGCAGAGCAGGTGTAGCGATAGACGATATTTAACATGTGAGCAGCGCACAATCAGAGTCAGTTTGTTTCGAATGTTAAATGTATGTATGTAGATGTTGCAGACATGGAACCAACAATTCTTTAATAAAATGGAAAATACAACTACGATTGCAAATATTGCAACTAAGAAACTATCTTTATTTCACAACAATAGTTTTACTTTTACTACAGTTAAATGATTTTCAATCGTTGTTTAAAGTAATTCCATAGATTGGATATATTTAAAATAAAAGTTCCTTTATTAATTAGTCGTCGATAGTATTTTCGTACGTATGTACTCACATTGATATTATTGAACTCTTCATTCAAAGCTATCTAAAAAAACTCGGCACACATCAGCATTATTTCGTAGTTTTCATAACAGCGGCAGCTGTTTTTGCGATGTCTTGCGTTACTTTGACCGAGGTAAACATATTCTCGATTCATAGGCGGCGCATATTACAATTTATAAAGGAGATTTTAGTTTTGGCATTCGCGTCGTAATTCAACAAAATTTTTTTGGATTTATATTGTACATAATTGTATCTTAGCATTCTTAATATTTTTTACTTTTATTTCAAATACACCTGTATATAAGTACACGTACATAGGTGTATAACTATATAATACCTTATACATATACATATATACATAATTATATATATATAATAATTGATTTGGCCATTTTTATTCACTACCCTCCATGGCTCATGATTACAAAAAGTGTATCAGAAATAAACGATATATTATTTGATTCTTTTTTGGTATTTATATATACAACAAATATTAATATTTTGCGGATTCTCTATCGACTTGTATTACTATACGAATCCATTAATAGTAGACAAAGATATTCCTTGAAACCGTGCTACAATCGACCCTCATTCTACTTGCTTTAATTCGCGAGTTTTAGATATTCTATTCTGTGTTACTGTGTAACAATATCTTTTCTCTGCCACTCACAACTTATACGTCACTACCTTTACAAACATTCGGAAGTAACAGTTTTACATCTACCTTGTAATCTACCAACAATAGCATATAGTAATCCATTAAACTGTCATTCGCAAATACCTATTTAAATCAGTATTCCTGAATATTTCACAGAAATAATATTTGTGCGACCCGGTACGGTTATTTGGAGGGTGGCAAATACATTTGTCGAGAGTGGTATATATTAAGAAGCTA
>SMLS01062080.1:0-10603 GCA_004785975.1 Popillia japonica | reverse complement strand
CAGGACGGAGAAGAGAAAGTGATTGCCTACTTTAGCAAGGTGCTATCAAAGCCGGAACGTAACTACTGCGTAACGAGGAGAGAACTATTGGCAGTAGTAAAATCCATCGAGCATTTTCACAAATACGTGTATGGAAGGAAGTTTTTGCTAAGAACCGATCACGCAGCATTAACTTGGCTGTTGAGCTTTAAGAACCCCGAAGGCCAAGTAGCGAGATGGATCGAACGATTGCAAGAGTACGATTTCGATTCAGAACATCGACCAGGAACCAGCCATCGTAATGCAGACGCGTTATCTAGAAGGCCCTGCCCCAAAGATTGTGCACACTGTACTCGCACAGAAGGCAAAGAGGTGGCCTCTTGCAACAGAGTCTGCGTGGTGGATGATCAATGGAGCGAGGACCAAATCCGAAATGGCCAAGAGTCAGATCCAGATTTGAGAGTGTTACTGGAATGGAAGAGAACGGGAACCAGGCCAACTTGGGAAGCAGTAGCCCCACTATCTCAGGCTGTGAAATCATATTGGGCACAGTGGGACTCCATAGTGGTGGAAAATGGTCTACTGAAAAGAACGCTGGAAAACAATGATGGAACGAACAGAAAATTACAAGTGATTGTCCCGAAGGAAAGAATTTGTGAAATATTAGAACTATTACATGATGGCACGTCGGGAGGGCACTTGGGAATCCGAAAGACTTTGGAAAAGGTCAGAGAGCGCTTCTATTGGATAAATTGCAAAGAAGATGTCAAAGATTGGTGTAGGAAGTGCGTAACCTGTGCCACCGCCAACGGACCTCATAAGCGACGAATAGCCCCGATGAAGCAATATAACGTGGGTACTCCATTCGAAAGGATTGCAATCGACATCGCTGGTCCATTTCCTACGACAGATAGTGGAAATAAATTTATTTTAGTAGCAATGGATTATTTCAGTAAATGGGTGGAAGCGTACGCATTACCCAACCAGGAAGCTACTACAGTGGCAGAAGTGCTGGTCAAAGAATTAGTCTGCCGTTTTGGTGTGCCACTCGAGTTACATTCCGACCAAGGACGCAATTTCGAGTCAGCAGTTTTCCAAGATCTCTGCAAAATATTGGGAATCCATAAAACCAGAACCACTGCTTTGCACCCACAGTCTGATGGCATGGTGGAACGCATGAATCGAACAGTTATAAAATATTTGTCAAAAACTGTCGCCGACCACCAACGTGATTGGGATCAACAACTTCCTCTATTTCTTCTGGCATATAGAGCATCAGTTCATGAAACGACAAGTCAAAGCCCGGCCAACGTAATTTTTGGTAGAGAACTACGACTACCATGCGACTTGAAGTTTGGTTTCAAGCCCGATGAAGAAGTAGTTGGAGAAGACTACGTGTCCAACCTCAGGAAGCGAATGGATGAGATCCACAGCACCGTAAGAACCAACATCCATGAGGCAAGTGACCGAATGAAGGAGCGTTATGACATTAAAGCGGACGAAAACTCATACCAACGAGGAGATCTTGTGTGGTTGTATAATCCCAAGCGCCGTCGTGGATATTCCCCTAAACTACAGCGATCATGGGAAGGACCCTACGAGGTACTCAAGAGGATTAACGATGTAATTTATCGCATCAGACGGAAGCCGAACGGTAAACCAAGAGTGGTTCACTTCAACCGACTGGCCCCATTCCTCGGAAACAACCATGAGGAAAACAACGAACAGAATGTCCGGGTTTGTAACGTTCCAAGTGCCGAGGTTACTTACGACGAATTCATGGCCAACTACGGACAAGGACGCAAGGTTCGTCATGCTGTCACGACCGAAATCCAGCAAGACCTATTTCTGGCCCCCGGAAACCACGCCTTGGCACACTGCGTTGCCAAAGACCTTAAGATGCAGAAAGGAATTGCCAACGTTTTCCGGCAAAAGTTTGGCGGGACCGAGAGTCTGAAGAAACAGCAACCACAAATTGGAAAAGTCCTATACCAAACTGTTCGAAACCGGCCCTTATTTTATTTGGTGACCAAAGAGTCAAGTTCTGGAAAACCATCTTACCGCACGATGTGGGACGCTCTGGAAAGTCTTAGGGAATACCTGCTAGAAGAAGGCCTCAACAGACTGAGCATACCAAAGCTAGGATGCGGATTGGATGGATTGGATTGGCGAATCGTCAGAAGTATGATCGAAGAATTGTTTCGACATACTGGAATTGAAATCGTGGTTTGCTGTTACAACCCCCGAAGAACAGGAATGACGAGAAAGACCGTGCCCTGCTATTTCTTTGGGAAATCGGAATGCAGAAAGGGACCAGAGTGCCGTTATCTCCATGAAGCCGGTGAGCGGCGCTGTTCCGGGACGGAACAGTCCTAAGGAGGGGGCAGTGTTACGAATGGCGCCATCTAGCGACAAAAGCCGTTTAAAATGGATTATGCAGTGCACTGTAATTATGATATATGGATGGTTCGCGTGTTTTCTGGAGACATTCTGGAGAGGGCGTTCTAGAACAGTCTAGTTTAGTGTAGAGACTTCTAGAAGCTATATTTTATGTATATAAGGGTGACAATCTCGTATGCGGGATAGTCTTGAACTAGCGCGTAATTAGAACGGACGCTGTGAATATAAATACGAAACGTGCATATAAATTTGTGTTAGTTGAAATAAATAGTTTAATTAGTGTTCTACGTTACCAAGTAATTCTTAAGTGTTAAATTAGTTTAAATAAATACTTATGTGAAAATATTATCGCCTGAAGATTATTGAAAAACCCTAAAACGTAACAATATAAATGTGAAAATGTAACATTATAGAAGTAAAATATGGGGTTATTATAAAATAAGGGAAATATTTTAAATTATTGCAACTTTTTAACAAATTAAATTAATAACAAAATTAAATGAAATCTAATTGCTTAAGGAATGGGATATAGTATGTCCAAAACCACTTATGGCAATTTCTCAATATAGCCTCAATATATTTTTATCAACAACAGCCGGCGGCGACGTGGAAACGATAGTGCCTCTACTACGATCTCAGCTATTCCTTTTGGCAAGTTCCATTTTCATGAATGGCCAAATTTCAAATTTTGCATCAAACCATTATGTGAAGCAAATTGAGGTCTAGCAACAGCTGCAAGAGACATCACTTTTGTTATAAATATTTTTGACGTCACCTAGCGATGCGGTTCAACCTCGTCTGGTTCAAGGTAATAACGGCTTTGTTCCTCAGTTAGATAGAAACATTTTTCATCAATGTGAACTATATCAAACATATCCGGGGATCGAATATTTCCATTTACAAAAAAATGCAAATGACGTAATATAAACACATTTTCCTCCTCCTTATTTGCATCCGTTAACAGAGGTTTTAATGTTGCCATACACACTCGCACATCTCCAGCTCTTATCCGACGGTGCAGAGACGTTTCTGATATATTCGTCAAAGCGTCAGCAAGTAATGTGATGGCTTTTCTATTGTTTAATGCTATTGTTACTTCCACTTAGTAAATCGTCATACATATATCAACCTCCTTTGTTGGCCGGTAAGTTTTTCACGGAGCGTTATCTTGGGGGGTAAAAATGGTGCTCACCGTGACTGAAGGGGTAGCTCTAATCTAACGACGGTAGCGTCACTCACTTGCTTGTTGCTAGGGGTTGCTCACTTAAACTGTTTGCTTACTTCTTAACTTATTTATTGCCTATCTCTTCATATAATCTTAAACTTCTCTCTTATATATATATATTATGGTAGACCCCACAAACGTTGAGAGCTTCACAATAATTTGAGGCCACGTTGGTGAGTTCTACTCATATTTTTTTTTAATACTGAATAAAAAAAGACACAATTTAATCTATACATAATTTTTATTACAATACACAGAAAAATAAATAATAACACAACAAATAATTGATTTAGATAAATAGGCAATATTAATTTGACTTAAAACTAATAAAAAATTCTTTAAATTTAACAAAACTTATTATTGGTCACCTCTGTTGTAGCATTAACAAAAATTTAACCTTAAAAAGAAATCTAACTTATCGGCCATGTGATTGGTTTTAAATTAAATATTATTCAAGATCAACTTGAAATATTGCGGTTGGCGTCGGTTTTTGATAATTTAAATAGTAGGTACTATTTTTGTTATGAAATTTAGTGTTATAATTATTCCCAAATCGATTTTTGAAATAATTAAATTAATGAAATAAAATAACGGAATGGATCAAAATGCAACAATTAATGGATAGGAAATTCTAACCTTACTTCCTAGGATCGACCTATATCAGGAATTACAGCCTTGGAAAATGACATATCAGGATATGGTGTAGATTGGTCAGTTCTAGTTCTTGGAAAAATAAAGTAATGATTAATAATCTATTCAATATAAAATAATTTCAGATACAAATAAACAACTTTGTTGGCGTCCTTTTTAGAAGAAAGAATTACACAACCAGTTAACTCGTTGACGATCAAAAACATACTATCTAGTTATTCAAATTTTTCTCATCTCTAATCAATGATTTCTATTGGCGAAAATAGAAAACAATTTTGATATTGACAACTTGAAGACATGAAAAAAAATATTTGCCTTAATTTAATAATTTTGTTGGTTGGCTTTCACTAATATAATCTTTTTACCTTACTAACATTATTTGATTTCAGATATCCCTTTTAACATAATATTTTACATTAATTAAAACATTTGATCTATATACAAAATTTATCTTGATGACATTTTCTGGTGAGTTCTTGGTTACTTAATTTTTATTGGAATGCCTAAATTATTGTCTAAATTTTACATAATTAATTAGCTTTATATTTCTCTTTTAAATTAATTAAGGAATAAATTTCTATGCTCTCCGACTTGGTTTAACTTGTCTGATACCCGGTCTCTTGCTACAATCTGACTGTCTTTGTCACATTGCACAGAATAACAGCTAGGTCTCCCCGAAGTCTTCCAGCTGGTCTAAAGATTTAGTTTCTAACTAACCCCTCGTACAAGTATTATTTAAAAAAAATAAAACAGTACTGAAATTGTCTCTATACAATATATCTACCTTACTCTAGGACTGCACTACTACTACTACTACCTTCCTGGATCATTGATCAATCCCATCATCTGTAATCCTCTGTCAGCAGAATCGCTGTCTGCCGTTGAGGTTCCAGTGAACTGACCGAAGATCTATTATTTCACCCTGTAATGGAACTTTTCGTGGCAAGTTCACGTTTAGGTCGTTCCATATTTATTTGTAGGAATTTGAAGCAATTAAGCATTTCCTCTTACAATGAAAGCCTGAATAAATAGAAGTAGAAAAATGCAATGACAATATTAATGCGCAATATAATGCTACTCGTAAGTGTATACTGCACAAAAGGGTTGCGCACTAAACAATTGGATGCGCAAACAGGTAAGCAAAATTATCGTTACTTTATTTTCTTTTTTACACATTGTAGAGTATTTTACCCTTTTTGAGTAAACTATCCAGTAATGTGGGGCAACGAGGTTTGGAATTTTTGACCTTTTATAAAATAATGATGAAATAAAGCGAGAAGATATGGTTATATACTCAGTGATATTAGAAGTACATATTACACCCAGAAGGAGTAATGTATTTGTTCAACTTGATTTTTTGGCATTAATATGACTACATATATTTAAAGGATGGTATAATAACAATGTCAACGTTCTATCATTGATACATTGCGAAAATATTATCTTACTTTTCTGCGAAGGGATTCATGTTTATGAGAGCTGGCTAATATAGAAAAGTTTAGTTATTCCGTACCTAGAGTTCGAACACATCATAATTATCACCGTGTTACTGACTTTGACAGGGGTAGAATTATTTTCTGTCGTGATGTTAGTTTGTCCTATCGCGAAATTGGCCGTCGTGTTAATTATGCTGCAATGACGATAAAGCGTGGGTCTTCTATGTTGAAGACGCTGAAGAGGAAAACCGGCTGCGTACCACAGAGCTAAGGCGCTTCAGACAATCAGCTCTACGAGACCGTTTTGGCCGTCAAATCACTGGTCAATGGTTTGGAGAAGAAGGTAGACCTGTTACTATGCGTACACTATATCGCCGCATTCGAGTCTTTGGACTTTTTTCATACCGTCCACGATTAGTGCTTCTTTTGACTGCGGACCACTGTCGTTAATGCTTGAACTGTGCAGAGAACGGCAGCATTGGGAAGCAGAAAGGCATAATGTCGTCTTCAGCGACGAATCGCGATTCTGTCTATGTACGCACGATGGGCGTAGAAGGATACGACGCCGGCGTGGTAAGGCATTGTGAGGCATATACACGGGACTGTTGGATTAATGGTTTGACGTGCTATTGCTTAGGGTAGCCGATCACCACTTTTGGTTATTCGAGACAGTATGACCTCTATGCGTTATGTTGATGAAGTCCTACAAACGACTTTACTATCTTATCTAGATGACCGTCCACACGTTCTTTTTCAGCAATACAATGCACATTCCCATATTGCTCGTCGAACTATTCGACTTCCACCAAGAAACAGGCGTTAATGTGTTGCCGTAGCCACCCCGTTCCACGGATTTAAAGGCCATCAAAAATATACGGGATATCATGGGGAGGAGACTATTCACTTGGCGCCAACTTCCACAAACTTTGGCGCAGTTAGTCAACGATGTTCAAGTTGCTTGGAACGAGATGCCACATGCAGAGATCGACCAAACACATTTTTTTCGTCTTACATGTTAATAAAATTTCTTGCAAATGTTATCGTTTCATTTCTGATGTGAAACCATCACATTGCCAAAAAATCAATTTAAACAAATGATTCCTCCTGGGTGTAACACTTTGTATATTTTGGGTATTGTTAATATTTTATTACATCCATATATAACATAAAAAAACAATCGACTATTAAACGTGATGCAATTTTATGCTACAAAAATGATATGCAATATTTATACACGGTTGAATATGTATGTAAATCTAAATTTAATTGCTCAAAACATAGGTATATTACTTCCTAAATATATTTTTACCAGTTATCAGAATATATTTTAATTTGTTTCCTTAGCTATCTACATCCTTTTTCAATTATAGTATCCATCTAATCGTGACCATATATATTTTGCGGAGATTATATGGCGGTACTGCTCGTGTACCAACACTATATCAACAAGTAAGTAGGCATGATCTAAAATAAATTTTCACATAATACGTTTACCTAAGCCTTACGTATGCAAATATATTAGCTTCAAGATGGAGCACCTACATAGCTTTTAATATTCGTATTACGTGCGTGATCGTGTACTAACTTGAACGTTTGTTATATATGGCAACGTCTGAGTAAATGTCAGCGGTGTTGCGGTTTTACTTGAACCTTCTTCAAACACTGTTGTTGTTGATCAATACAGGACTAAAGTTTAAGCAGGTATTAAATATATTCGAACTGAATGTGTACGTAACGTGTTTAGACACGCATGAACGCACTTCGTTAAACAATACGTACTGATATATATAGATTCTATTCAATATCTAGGCTGCGGCTATGTGGAATAGGATAACTCAGATAATCCTTCTTACTGTTTTAGTTATAAGACATGTACTTACATCATACATAGATTCGAACTAAGCTCTAATTTCCTTTTCAAATCAATATAGGATTCGTTATCAATCATTTCAGAACACAAGTCAAGAAGTGATCGATTATAGCTCAACGAACTAGTAAGTCCTGCTTCATAAATTCGCTGAATACCAATAGATTATATCCTTCAAATCCTATGAAACAACCCCGCTGTATAGCACATACAATTACAATCAAATTCTACGCCCCGTAATAACTTCTGGGTAGAAACTTCGGGCCCTAGATTTCGTCGGTTCAGAGAATACGTAAGCTATCTTTGGAACGCAGGGCGCTGTAAATTTGTACGAATTCCGGACGCCGAAGACAATTGGTTTGTTTCGTTTATGATCCGTTTGTGTGCTTTTACGCTGATTTAGGTTATTACTATTATTGTTATTATTATGCCGTGAACGTCAGCGCGTGAACCTGACGGAAACGATGCATTTGAATGAGGGGGCCGTAATATTCGCGGAATTTGAATGAGTACGATGTAGAAGTGTGTTGTAAAATTGGCGGCTGAAGGGAATTGTTTTCTGTCCTAGGCATAGGGTTTTAGAAGTTTATGTATTTAGATTAGTTGGATAATCAGATATGTTTGGGAAGAAGATTATTGTGGTGATAATATAGGTTGTAAACATGATTGTTGTGTTTATGAAGGGTCAGATTAAAATATGAGTTAGGGTTGATATTGTTAGCGTTAGTGTGAATTAGCTTAAGATATTTTATTCTATCTATTATTTTGTTGCTCAACAAGTCAAAGCTGGAATTCTTGTTTTTGTTTACACATTTGGTGTGACAGTTGTTCGCTGGGTTTGCTACCAAAAACTTTAAATAATGCCGAACGAAATCCTATCAGAACCAGTGGGCTTTAGCCTAGAAAGACAGTGTAAACTACCACAAATTTAGCCTAAATAACGAAAACCGGTAATGAAATCATTGTATACAATCCCATACATGCACACCATACCTGAAAAATACAAAAATTAAATCTTGATCAATTGAAGATTGAGGGAACCTGTGAATATGGCTGGCTCTCAAAGTTCAGGAGGAAATGAGGAAAAACAAACGCTTTTAATGCTTCAACATGTTAGAGACGCAGTTGAACTGCAGTAATAACAGCACTTTAGTAAAAAACTATGTTCGTCAAACTGTTTCTTGTATTTTTGACTAAACTGTGCACGTGGGCTATAGATCATAATGTCGATATGGAATTCTTTTCAATAATTAAAGGAGAAAAATTACAATTGTGCTCTGATTAAGCAGCCTCAACAACTTCATTTCATGAAAGATCCATACCAACCAAAACAAACTGAACCAAAATATTGTGAACTATACCAGAATGATATTAATCACTAGAAGAAGGAAGGTGATCAATTATAGAAGGAAGAAACTAGTGGGATGAGGATGAGTGTGATATGTACGTCAAGAATAAACAGTGACACTTCTGCAATAGTTCGTTGTTCTAAATGCAATGTCAGGACTATCTTCTGACAAATTGCCCAAGTCCAATTTATCTTCGTCAATTCTACTATGGACACTGATTAAGTGAGGATATGAAAAGGGAGGAGCGCTCTCAAACCCAGAAGCTTCGAAAAACAAAAAACTCTAAAACTGAACACATTTTCTCGTGTAAAATTTGCAAATTCGGTTTCAAGTTTGGCAAGCGATCGTCACACATTTATAATGACAATTAAATAAGTCGCGTGCTAAAGCAAGGCCACTGAATATATGAGTGTGTTTGGGCCTAAACGTAACCAGAACCATGCGGTATTTTTCATCATCTCATTGTGATATACCATACATATGTGTGCTATACGAACTATAGGAAGCTAAGGTTTTACTGTACTTATAGCTTATTATCCAGTCTAGGAGCTTTAATCATCATTGCAATAGATGATACCATGATTTCAGAGAAGGTATTTCTTTTCCTTTTATAACGTTTTTGCCGAGGTGTTTGGGACGGATTTCCGTAATTGCGGTGCAGTTGATGTCATGTGTTCCTGACTTTCAACTCCCCCGCAGAAGCCGCAGTCGCTATTCTGATTCTGACTTCTTGTAAGGAAACCTGTGAGGACACGTAGTCTGTTACTGATTAGTTGTAGCATACTTTCGGATGTTGTAATTTCCAAGGAAAACCTTGGAATGTTTCAAGTCACGAAGATTTTCTTAGTGAGATGATCAGAGCTGCCCCTATTTGTCTTTGAGTTCTTTTCTGTAAATACTTATCTTTGTGCCACAGAATGGCTTCGGTCCCATAAATGAAGTTTTTGTAGTGTTCTCTGCTAAGAAGCTTCCTCGTTGCCACTTTAAAGCATGTTTACACGCCAAGACTCTCTCGTGATATCAATGAAGTAGAGTAGCTAATTATCTGATGAAGCTATAAAAGAGATTGCACAAGTTTAGGAGTTGAATAATTGAGTATTTTGTTTGGACTTTTAGCTGCTAAACCCAATATTCCTAATATTTAACAGTGGCTAAGTATATAACACAAAAAACAAAATTAAAACAAATCGCAAAAAATAAATAAAAAGTGAAAGAAGGATGGGAGAGGAGTCAGAATGTCACGACAACTCTACCTTTCAACAATACTATAGACAAAAACCTTCTGACTCAAAGGTGGTTTAACAATAACGAATGTTCATGATAACGTTTCAACTACGCTACAGGCGAAAACCTTCTGACTTTATTTCTGTTTGTATTGTTGTTCAGCTAAAGCAGCACAAGTAGCTAAAGCAGATCAGAGGGTTAATCATCTTCAATCATGGAATGATTAGAGCTTTGTTGTTTATTAAACAGTGCATTATTTTATCTGTCAATTGCAGTTTAGTTTGTGCAGTTCGGTTGAATAGTGTCTAAAAAATAGTCCAAAGAAGTTTCTGTTATCGCAAAAATGGAATGATCGCGAGAACTTTCGGATAATCATTTAAGCATGTCTTCAAGAAAGACTTGAGCGCATATGAGTGTGAGGAAAGTTTAAAATTGGCACTTGAGGATCTCGCATTATCATTGGCTACTGTTT
>SMLS01062079.1:0-12896 GCA_004785975.1 Popillia japonica | reverse complement strand
ATCCATCGAAATACAAGGATCTTCCGATAACCACCTGGTCAATACATACTAATAACACAAAGATACCGCGAATTTGGAGGACTCCTCTTTACAATTCCCTAAACTAATCCTTTCGTAGATTAAATATGACAGTACAAACCAATCTGTCGATTAGTCTCTGTTTGACAATACAAAATGAATGTCTCGTGTGAATGTGTAAAAGTGGAGAAAACTGTGTTGAGAGCAATGATAACAGAGCTGGATGCAACACTATTGGAATCCTCTCCTTCGTCTTCACTGATGGCACACTGGTTTGCCGAATTTAAGTGTGTTCGTGAGGAATTGGATATGTCAAATTGCCCGGCGCCTTGGCTGCCGCGGTTGCTCACACCGGATCAAAACGGGAATCGGTTGAGTGTCTCGTGATTTTTCGTCGCTTTTTCGCTACAATCTGAAGCGCTCTTGGCGTCGTTTCATAATCGCCCATGAAATCTAGGTCCACTATTATGCTTCCTAACCCAAAGAACTGTCAAAAAAATGGGCACACAAAAGGTCTCCGTCACCAAACAAGGCAGAAACGGTTTTGTCAGCGGGAAAGATTAAGGCAACTGGATTTTGATTTTCTCATGCAATTATCTTGATAGATTACTTAGTCAAGGGGAAAACAATAAATGTGGTACTCAGTACTCTGTCAATTTGCCGCAACAATTTAATCATAAAATCCAAGAGAAATGGCCTCATTAAGCAAAGAAGAAAATGCACAGGATGATCAGGATCACGCACCTACCTAGAAATCTGCGATTGCAGTGGTCAAAATACATATGGATTTGAGATTTGATTCAGTGCGTCATTCATCCTATTTCCCAGGTATGGGTTCCCACAATTATCATCTCTTTCCAAACATAAAAGAGTGGCTCGATAGTAAGAGATTTTCACCAAATTCCGAGGTAATTTCTGCTATAAGTAGCTATTTTGACGACTTGAATTGATCAACGTACAATGAAGCCATTGCTAATTCGAAATACAGTTGGAATAAATATGTTGAACAAGCAGGAAACTATATTGAATAATTAAATGTTTCTTTTACACCTTTCTTTGCTAGGCCACCTAGTTATCGAGCGATCCTCGTATGTGTATGTTGTGAATTTACTTTTGATAATTGGCTGATTATGGTAGGGCGATGTCGTCAGTATTGTATCGCGAACTATTCAAAAACATTCGGATTTGCGAAATAACTATGCCAAATCTTTGGCCTAAAGCAAAAAAAAATCTTACAGGGAAATTCTATGAAGTTCTCCGTTATTGATGGTTTGAAAAAACTTCATTATGGTTTTCGATAACCTGAATTTGATTAATAGTATATGATGCGAATCAATCATAGCTAATCATATAAATGCAACATATAACATTAGATATGAGAAGAAAGTAAGAACAAACAGGCACAACTCTGTCAACCACTTTGGCAAACACGATAGCATAGAGATATAGTGTGTGAATTTGATTAATAAGAGTACTATATTGATCACATATTTTAAAGGCAGTTACTAGGTGAGCTATTTTTAAGTCAGATGAAAACCTACCGTTACAAAATGGTGATTTATAAAGAACACAAAAATTTGGTCAAACTATTAGTCGCAAGTTGTGACAGAATTCTATCTATTTATTCGACTATCTTATCATTGTATACAGATTTCTAAAATATCTGTCGCCAGCAGAACAACGGTATGGACTGAACAACTCTAAAGCATACACATCATGCTCATCATCACTTTCTTTGTTCATTCTACTCCAATCACGCAATTCGTGATAACAGCATCTATTTAAAACCGTTTGGATATTTTTGGAGTTATATCCATTCTGAAGAAGAGCCGTTTTGACGTGTTTTAATTCAGTGTTGATAGAATCGGCTTGGGAAATTGAAAATGCTCGATCAACTAGCGAGCTGATAGCTGATTGTTTTTGTGCTGGATATTGCGAGTTGGCGTAAATGTATCGATCCGTATGTGTGGATTTCCTATAAGTACACCGAGTGTCCTAAGTGACCATTTTGTAAACGAGTAACTAGTACATCCAGAAACGGTAGGAGGCCGTTTGTTTAAATCTCCATCGTGAATTTGATGTCTGGGTGTTGAGAAAATCCAAGAATATTGGAAGGGTGTCTGTGCCATGAGGCCAGACGATAAACGTGTCGTCAACATACCTTAACCATGTTTTCAATTTCAGATTGGCGATGGCGTGTTCTAAAGCTATCGCTTCAAGGTTCCATAAAAATTTGTTTGTAGTATTTTTCTTAGAAAGAAAAATATGTTGAAGATATGCACTGGTGGGCTAATTTGGCTAGATCTGGAGACTGATTGTCTTGAACTAGTAATTGATGGATTATAGCGACGGAATCGGTAATAACCACCCTCGTGAAAAGTGAGGTAGCCTCTAACTATCAAGAAGATCGTTAGGTTCGATAGAAATGAGAGTTTGACGAAGTGAGAGGTATTTAAGATATGAGAAGTTTTCCTGTGTATTTCTTAAGGGTATTAGCAAGCTACTTGGCTAAGCTGTAGGTAGGAGAATCTATCGTGTTAATAATTGGTCGGAATGGAGTTTTGTTTGTGAATTTTTAGAAGACCATACAACCGGGCTGGTTTGGATTCCTTAGGCATGGATTTTTGTGTTTCGGGAGAAAGGTTACGGGATTTGATCAATGAAGTGAGTTGGCGTTCGAACTTGGAGGTGGGGTCACGAGCTATGATGAAGAGCGAAAATTTTCTTGGAAATGAAGTCTAGTTCACGTCGGAAGAATTTGATTTGTTCACGAATGTGTGCTAGACTGGCTCATCGTAGGATAATCTGAGATGTAGAAGTAGTGATGTGCTGATACAGTCTGAGTTCCCTCGCCTACCAGAACGTTTTCGTGTCTAGCGTGGTTTACACGTCGAGTTACCGTAACCCTCTGGTATGCCCCCAGACAACCCTTGCTCCTGAAGAAGGCTCATATCTTGTGAATTTTTTTGTACTGTATATATTTTACAAACCATGACACGGTCGACACCCGGAAACCCTATGTAAAAATAGTTGTTAAGGTTAAGTGTTATATGTATTTGTCACTAAACATGTTTATGTATAAATATCAACAATTTTAGTGGCAAATATATTACTTAACCCTAACATACGTATTCGTTTAATAGAATGCGCTATTGGTGTGGTAATATCACTAGTGCGTTAAATTAACTTGCTGCGGTGGAAATTAAGTACAACTTACAATATTAATCATTCTACAAACGTTGAAAGCTCTTCTAGTGACTAAACATTTACATGGACGTATTCTATGCTATGGTCAGGACTATTCTGTATAATTACATCTATGTGTTCTAGAGTATTCATTTTTTTTATTAGACAATAAATATGTCGGTAAAGAAGATAGCCTAACTATAGCTTTAACTTATTTTCCTGATATTTTTTCCACTTCTAGGTCAATTACAACACTCTAATCCGAATAAAGATCAAATATTAGCTTTAACTGCATTGTTTGAAATACATCATCCATATTTTATACACTTAATTTTTTCTAGTCATAATGTTATTCTCTTTACAGCTTTCATTTATGTCGTGGTTACAATGTTACTATTTAGATTCAAACTTATTGCAAGTTGTACCTTCTTCAGTTTTAGCTGAAAGCACAGGAATAAAACACTATCGTATCCTACGTGCAGTGTATACAATATCCATGGTTGTCTTTATCTGTGATATTTTTCCGTTGACCATCGCGTGCAATTTCAGTACCTACACTTTACACGATAACAATTCTCTCCAACATCATTACTTACACAACTAAACTGTGTTTTTCCTACACGAGCAGTGCATGCAAAAATGGGAATTATATTACGTCTAACAACTATTTCTCGGAACTGTTGGTTATAGTATGCAGAGCTTTGGAATGCAAAACTTCGTTGCGTGTAGATGTCATTATACACAAAATAGTTCACCGTGGAATTTTCAACTTGAAATGTGTAACGATATATTTAAATTCCAAAGGTATTATTTCTAATATATCTATTCAGTGCTGTTATACAATTTCATTTTCAGGTAATGGTCTTTTGCTTTCTAAAGTGTTAAACATAATATTTACGCAGTACAATATCGACAATATTTATTATCTGACTTAACTTTTTAGTGAACACGAAAAAAATTGCGGAAGAACATAATATGTAACTATACAAAACGCTAAGTATGCAGAAACATTTTAATTAGTAAATGTATTCGTACTTTCCAGTAGGTAGTTTTCAATGGCTGTACAGCAAAGCATGTTGGACGTGAAAGGCGGATAATACAGAGTTGTGATCCTTTTGAAATGCAGAACGACTATGATGAAAAGACATGGAATATATAAAGTAGGCCCTTTTTGTTGTAAATTAATGAAGGAGTTAATTTAGTGAAGGAAACGTAAATTACTATTTAATTTAATCAAGAAAAGAAAATAGGAAGCAGCTATCTATGGCTGCTTCCTGTTAGTTACGCATTCTTTTACAAGCTTGCTGTAACGTTGGCGTACTTAGTGAATATACACAAATTGACACGTTTTAAATGTTAATATGTCGCAAATTAATCGCACATAGCTATGCAAAACGATATATGCTATGAAAGAAATGAATAGAAATATGTACTTTTTTATGGTTTTCCAAGCAACGACAGATCTGGTTTATTATTAAGGAACAAAACAAATACATAGTATCTTCACATAAAAACTCGTACAACACAGAGAACAATTATAGTAGCTCTTTTGACTGATTGTGAGTACGAATGGCTAGCGTGGAGGCTTGCACTCACTAAATAGTGTGTCTTTGTCAAGTGTACAATCAATTCCGAAACGTCGATTGCATTCTGTCAGGATGGCACATCTTAGCGTCGATTGGGTGCCTGAACTGCCAACTTGAGTTCTCTCTTATTCTCCCTCGCACACCTTTCGACGAACATGGTAATAGTTTACGGATAGTTGTTTCCTTTCACCATCGTTTGAATTTTTTCCAAAATGTTCTCCAACCTCACACTATCACTAACACTGTAAGCACTAGATACGTACAAATTTCGTCAACTAAATTGCCATCTTCAGTAGGGTAGTAGAACTAGCATCGGTTGCACAATATTATTCGGCGACGGAGGTCTAACCGCGTCTTTCACCTCTTACACTCAAAAAAGGTGTTGCGATCGCAATATTTCTGATTTCCGAAAAAAGTGGTTGAAATAGTAGTCTAGTGGTCCACCCCGTAACTTTTCGGGTGAGTTTGGCCGTCCAACATCTTCTCGTCTTATTTCGCCAACGTTCTTATCAACTTTATCGTGAAGCATTTTATCATTGCCAATAGGTCTATAGGAGCTACTGCCGACACCTGACTCCGACCTTCCACTGAAGCCATTTACTTTTTATGCTTGTCTTGTTGTAAGGCGTCAGTCCAAATACTACTTATTGTTAGTAAATAATAGTTATATACCGGGCGTGTGGCGCAGTGCCTAAAGCGCTCGCTTCATAGTTCTGTGGTATCGGGTTCGTATCCCGGTATGTTCTTTCTGAATTTGGTTAGTTTCCCAAATTCCACGGCAAATGCGGAAAGATATCATCTTAGTCGGTCTACAGCCGCAGGCGTAATAATAACTCATGGCCACCCGATGCCCCCTGTAATTGGCGCAAGCTGTTGGGGGATGTTGTCATGAATTATTATTATTATTGTGATGATTATTATTATTATTTCAAAGTCTCTTTATTTTAAACAAAATAAGTATATGTACATTGTATACGGCCTTAACCTAAGGTAAGTATAACAATATATAACAAAACAAAGGATGTCACAATAAGTTTCTTATTTCAGTTCACCTTCCTTATATATTACCAATTATAATACCGATACCAAATAAAGAAGATCCAATTCTTTGCGAAAATTACGGAAGAATAACGCCACTAAATGTAACCTACAAAGTGCTAACCACGTTGATTGTGAAAAGACTGAGAGCATTCCCTGTAAAAGCAATAGGAGAATACCAAAATCGATTTAGACAAGGTAGATCGACAATGGATGCTATACCTGTAATGAAACTAATAGTTAATTCTTTCAGAAAGAATTATATTTTATCGGATGTAAATTTTATGATAAATTACCAGGACGTATCAAGGACGCAGTAAATATATTTAGTTTTAGGAAACTATTGAAGGAGTATTTATTAACATTTTCCTGTTACAGTATAAATGATTTTCTATGTAATTAGCAATGTTAGTTTTTTTCTTCTTTTATGACATATTTCAGGGTATTACATGTATTTGTTGGTTTTCTTGTAATAGAGTTCTTGAAATAAATGCTTTTATTATTATTATTGGAAATACATAGAAGAAGCAGAACAGCTACGAAAGGAAGTGTAACAGAAAAGAAAATTCCAAAAAAGAAAAAGTGGTGGGATAAAGAATGCGACGTTGAAATAGGAATAAAGAAAAATTTGAGGAAAAAACTATTACAAAATAACTCAGATCAGAATAAACAACAATATCAAAACCAAAGGAGAAGAATGAAAAAGATGTTAAGAGAAAAAAGAAGAAAGTATATGGATAATCAGATAAAAGAAATGGAAGCAAAATATATTAATAAAGAAATAAGAAATTTCTACAAGGATGTTAAAAGCATAAGGAAGGAATACCAACACTTGCCACCCTATATCAAAAGTAAAGATGGGAAATTAATTGGAAGCGAAGAAATGATATTGGAAAGGTGGAAAGAACATTTTGAAGAGTCGTTAAAAGAAGGAACAGAAAAACAGTCAGCAGAAGAACTAGCAATGGTAGAAGAAGAGAATCCCATGACAGAGCCCTCCGTAGAAGGAATAGAAGCAATAATACAACATTTGAAGAATTACAAAAGCCCAGGAGAAAATAGTATAGCAGCAGAAAATCTGAAGTACGGAGGGGTTTACTTACAAAAGCGGATAACAACATTAATTAAAGAAATCTGGAAAACCGAATCTATGCCTGGAAACTGGAGAA
Organism: Popillia japonica; assembly: GCA_004785975.1. Lineage (NCBI taxonomy): Eukaryota > Metazoa > Arthropoda > Insecta > Coleoptera > Scarabaeidae > Popillia > Popillia japonica. Next base: position 5,899 of record SMLS01062079.1, on the reverse strand, counting down.
AAGCAATAATCTTACCAATTCACAAAAAAAGGCGACAAAATGGACTGTAACAACTATAGAGCCATATCGCTACTGGACGTCACTTATAAAGTATTTGCAATACTATTAAAACACAGACTGGAAGAATACGCGGAAAGAGAGGTAGGAGATTTCCAGGGAGGTTTCAGAAAGGTTTCAGAAAGGGTAGATCAACAACGGACCAAGTGTTTATGCTAAAACACATTTTAACAGGGTGTTACGAGCAGAATATTCCTGCAAAAATGCTCTTCATAGACTTCAAGGGAGCATACGACAGCATAAACAGAGCAGAATTAATAAATGCACTAAATAGCTTCCTAATACCATCCAAATTAGTGAATCTTATAAGAATGAGGCTACAAAATACAAGCAGTGCAGTGAAATATAAAGGAAAAGTAAGTAAAACTTTCACAACGGAGAAAGGACTTCGCCAGGGAGACCCACTGTCGACTACCTTGTTCAATCTGATGCTAGAACAAATAATAAGGAAGAGTGGAATTAACCACGAAGGGACCCTATTTAACAAAAGCCATCAATGCCTCGCATATGCCGATGACTTGGTACTTCTTGCAAGAAGCAGGAAAGAACTGGAAAATATTACAAAGCAATTGATTAGAACGGCAAAAGTTTTTGGATTGGAAGTGAACTTTGAAAAAACAAAATTTATGGAACTGAAGAACAGTACAGGAAGCAACAGGGAACAAAATCTGCAAGTTTCGAACAATGTATGCGAGTTTGAAGAAGTGAAGGACTACATGTACTTAGGGGTATTTTTGACGAATAAATGCGAAGAAGATAAAGAAATAGATCTGCGGATAGCAACGTGCAATAACTGTCTACGAGGGCTTCACAAAGTGCTGAAATCAAAGGAAGTGGCAAGAACAACGAAAATAAGAATTTATAAAACAGTCATACGACCAACACTAATGTATGGTTGTGAGACATGGATCCTGAATAAGAAAAATCGGCAGAAGTTAGACATACAGGAGAGGAAAATACTAAGAAGAATTTTTGGGGGAAAGAATACGGAGCTAGAATGGGAAAGAAGAATGAATGCAGAATTGTATGAACTGTTCGGAGACATACCGATTGGACAAATTGTGAAGGAGAGAACGCTGCAATGGTTGGGACACCTCGCAAGGATGAAGGCTAACAGAAGTGTGAAAGACATAGCTTGGAAGAAGCCGGAAGGAAAGAGGAAAAGTGGTAGACCAAGGAAAAGATGGAGGGACGAAATAGAAGAAGATCTGAAAGAGAAGAATATCCGGAACTGGAGAGACGTAGCAAAGAACAGAAAGGAATGGAGAAGAGTCACACAGCTCTAGGCCTTAAAGGCCTGTCCACAAGCTGTATATATATATTATTATTATCATTACTATTTGTGCAGAAATTTCTATTAATGTTACTACTAGTACTTTTAATTCGTAGATTTCGTTGATTGTAATTTGGTTTTGAAAGTATAACTTTTAAGAGTTTTTGATATGACTTCGATAAATTATTTCTTTCTATCTATAAATTGGAAAACTTTACTATCAGATAAAAAAGAAACATACGGAAACTACGATGTGGATTGAAATTGATTAGTTTTCTTTTCTTCAATGTGCTATCACTGCTTATGTAAATGCCTTATGGAACTTTGTCGAAACTAATTGAAAGGCAGATACTCTCCCGCATCCTATTACGTACAATAAAACTACAGTGACTGATCTAAAAGTTATACCTATATATAATTTGCGAGCAAACTTCTTTATATTAGCTAACAACCAACTTTCTTATACTGTCTCTTTCTGTTGGACCGCAAATAACTTTAGGATAAACCACTAAATATATGTAGGTACTTACATACATATATTTACATCTACATCTAATATTTGCTACCAATGCGCATTTTACGCAAACATAAATATACTTTGCTTCAATATCAATTGGATTTAGATGATTTTCTGTGTAACTGAAGATTTGACTACATGTCTCCCCTTGAGCCGCCTAATATCCCTGTTGGCGGATGTATCTAAAATATTTAGTATCACACGCAATCTTTAATAAAGTAATAAAGAGTGTTAAATTTTCCAGAAGAATACGGCAATTTATATTTTTAATGTTCTAATTCGAACTTACATATATAGAGCTTTAGCCATTTATTTTTCAAGATAATTTCCATAAAAATCTACACATTTATCCTATTTTTGTGCCAAAGTTTGAAATTCTACTATGTGGAAGTGCCCTTCTGCCATCTAAATCAATTTAGAATACTTTTTTAAGTATCTACTCCTCTTATTCGTTTTAATTTGCTTCATAAATAAGCGCTCCAAACAAATTAACGCCTCTTGCCAACAAACGCCAAGTTGTAACATGTTGTATGTATGTATAATCGTGAACCCCTCTACCATTGGGTAGAACATGTTACATTTCAAATATTTGCCTTTCTTAAATGGAGAGGTTAGCTAATCTTGATAAAATATGGTATTATGTCAGTTTTCAAGGTTCAGAAAATTTGCATGCGTGAGTAAAAAATACTAGCTCCTATTTAGAACAAGTGTATCTTTTAGAAATTCTAGTCAAATGGGGGAATTCCGTATGTACCCCTCAAGTACAGTGTAACGAAAATGAGGGTATTTAGAAACCATTCTGGATTAGTATGAGTGATTGGTTATTGTAATGTTGGCGTTTCCAACTCAGTGCGCTAAGTTACATAGCAATAAATTGGCAGTTTGTTGTCAGTGTCTGCTACTAATAAGTAGCGATATTTGCGTTTATTATTGACCGTTTTTTGCTATAATGTAGTTGTATCAGTTCAATTTACATATATATTATTCGCACCTGTAGGTAGTAGATCTTACTCACCTGCTTGTGAGGTTGTGTTGGTTTTTACTCCCAATGACGAACCCTTGCTGTCGAAATATGTATTTAGTCCGTGCGTCACACATGGATTGTGGTTTTATGTGCACGTCAATTCGCCTTCCAATTTGTCAAAGTTAACCATAAACAACATCTTCAAAAATGGAATGAACAGTCAATTGCTGACTATGACTGGTAGCGTGGCTTTAGACACCCTCACCTTCACCTATCTTTGAGGACATCCGAACCAACTAGCTTATCTCGAAGAACTAGTTTTAACCCCGCAATTGTTGGAGAGTTTTTCAAAATTTTCGAAAAGGTCATCGAATATGAAAAATTTAAGACTCATTACATATGGATTATTAACGAGACAGGATTTACAACCATTCATAAATTACAGAAAGTAGTAGTAGTTAAAGGTGTTACACAGGTTGGAAACGTCACGTCTGCCGAACAGGACACTTTACTAATTACCTCTTGTGCTATTAGTGCTGGAGGAAAATTTATTTTCCCGTTTTTTGTCTCCCCACGAGTGAAATTCAAAGACTACACGCTCAGTGGTGCATATACAGAAAAGACTTTAGATCAAAAAATATTATATCCGGATTTGTATCAATTAATCCATTTTAATTTTAATTGAGATGTTTTTAGTAACGTCGTTGCTCAGTAACCGATCGACTAGTGGCGCGTGCTTTTTTAGAGACCCGAGCATGAGCGACGACAAGCTACATGGCAGAGAATGAGAGTTTAAATAGTAAACACAGTGTTGTTACTCTCAAAGCTCTGAGACTTTTCCCAAAGGCGGGTCTATGAACACAGATTATAAAGCGAAAACGTGGTTTGTCACCACAAAGAAAAACGATGTAGGTGCTGAACTAATTACTTGGAAGAAAAGATACCTCTACAGTCCATTCATCTTCAAGTGATAAAGATAAACGTAAACTGCAGATTCAAGCAACGAGAAGGAACTGCTCCAAATCAAAGCTTCTGAAGATATAAAAGAAATTCAAGTTGGAGACTTTGTAACTTCTATTATGCATTAGGTAGACTATGTCGTAACAAAACAACAAGATGAGTTGCCAACGAAGCTCTTGAAAATTTCTTTATCCAACAGTACAAGATATATCAACAGTCCCGGATTTAGGAACCTCTCTAGTCTCCCCTACATTACCTGCGTATTTGTTTACACTAAAGTAAATTGCGTGTAAACTATACTACCAATTGCACCGAGTTCTTTGGATTTCGAAAAAAGAACGGATGTCAAACTGTAAGGGAATCCTGGTAGTAAGAGTAACTGACTCTGAAGAAGACACTCAAACCAAATGTTTGTTAAAACATTAAACTTATTACTTCTCTGTCTGTACATATATGTATGTAGGAATGTCACCTTTTATATTTCTGTATGTAAGTTTCCCGTTATTTACAATCATTGTTGATTAAAATATCTAAACAGGTCTCCAACACTGTATTTGATACGAAAAATACTAAAATAATTAAGATTTATTTCTTTTAAATAAATGTTGTGTTACATAGAATAATAATTTAAACAATAAAGACAAAATTTACCATAAAAAACAAGAGAACTAAAACTTATTAGTATAAGAAATTGAAAGCACACTGTTTGGAACTAACAATAGCTGCAATATTCGATTACGATTCCTATAAAGCATCCAGAATAGTCGAGCCGTAACGTAACACTTCGCAAAAGCATTCTGGCATTCTGGGGAGTTTGAGGTCCCCACCGACCGTCGAAAGCATCATAACTTTGTCGTCTCCCCGAGCATCATTCCAATACCACCTCGCGACTCTGATCGCGGAACGATATTGCACGGAACAAGTTGCACGTCTGGCGTTCCTGTTAAAACAATAGACGAATGAAACGAGGTATGGTGCGGGACCGGCAAAAGAATAAACTTTCTCAATAGTGTGATTGCTACTACTAACAGGAGCGGCAGCAATATGAAAGACCTGCAAAGTTAGAAACCCTCTCTTGTACACGCACGAACTACACATAGGGACTGAAAGATAAAAGTCCCTTAGCTGTGTTCTGTCGTCTGCGTGTCCTCTCCGTAATAGGAGATAGGTCTGAAGGGAAGAAAGATCATTATTCACTCCCTGCTGACTCCTGGTTCACGTCGTTCGCAAAATCTAACCCTTTACGTGTCGTACGTACAAATAAGATGAGATGGAGATGGAATGAAGCTATGGTTCGTTACGTTGTTTGGGGTAGTTTGTTCAAGAGTGCCGTATCGTAGTGCTTGAGTAAAAATTAATATTGCGTACAAGTGTTGAAGTTATGAAATGTTTGTTGAAGAAGTCACGATGTAATAATGTTGTAATAAATTCAATAAAGCCAGTTCACCAACATGCTTTTAGTACACAGAAGACATGTTTAGACTTAAAGTTAGTAAATAAGAGGGCTTAGAAGTTGGTTGTAACATTTGAAATGCAAAGCACACAGAAATCGTCACCTTAAAATTGTGAATTATGTGTGTATCTAAATCTTTCTTTTTCTCTCTCTTGGTTTAATAATTCTTTTTTATTAAATAACAACAAGAAGATAAAAACTGAAAACTTATTAAAGTTATTATATCTCACGTACAAATTCTCTATTATCTTTATGTGTTAGCTGCAAAATTTTCAAAAGATCTACATTTTACTGCGTCAATAAACTGCTTATTTCGTGGCGGAAAAAACTTTCGCTTTGTGTTTTCGAGATATTTGCATCAAACGAATATTAAGGCAAATCAATGCCGTTGATATCATTTCAAAATGTGGCAGTTTGACTATGCCAAAATTTTGTATTCGTTTTGTGCAAAAATAAAAAAAGTTGCAAAATGCTTAACTTTATTATTTTAAATTTAGAAGACTATCTCCTCTACGTTACTTCGCTCCTAAATTAAAGCTTAAATCAACTTTTTTAAAAAATAAATCACTATTCAGTTATTTAACGGTCTAACAAATTTAGAAGCATAATTATACCTCTATAATGGAAAAAAATGTAAATTACGAGAATAAATATTTCTACAATGCCTATCAGAAT
>SMLS01062078.1:0-24416 GCA_004785975.1 Popillia japonica | reverse complement strand
TCAGATTTTCTACATTAGAACAAACAACTTTTCTATATTAGAAAAACAGCTTTTCTACATTAGAAAAACGGCTTTTCTACATTTGAAAAAACACCTTTTCTACATTTGAAAAAACACCTTTTCTACATTTGAAAAAACAGCTTTTCTATATTTGAAAAATAGCTTTTCTACATTAGAAAAAACACCTTTTCTACTTTTGAAAAAACACCTTTTCTACATTTGAAAAAACAGCTTTTCTACATTTGAAAAATAGCTTTTCTATATTAGAAAAAACACCTTTTCTAAATTTGAAAAAACACCTTTTCTACATTAGGAAAAACAGCTTTTTTACATTAGAAAAAAACAGCTTTTCTACATTAGAAAAATCAACTTTTCTATATTAGATAAACAGCTTTTCTACATTAGAAAAAAACAAATCTTCTACATTAGAAAAATCAACTTTTCTATATTAGATAAACAGCTTTTCTACATTAGAAGAAACAGCTTTTCTACATTAGAAAAATCAACTTTTCTATATTAGATAAACAGCTTTTCTACATTAGAAAAACAGCTTTTCTACATTCGAAAAAACAAATTTTCTACATTAGAAAAAACACCTTTTCTACATTTTAAAAAACAGCTTTTCTACATTAGAAAAAACACCTTTTCTACATTAGAAACAACACCTTTTCTACATTTTAAAAAACAGATTTTCTACATTAGAACATACAACTTTTCTATATTAGAAAAACAGTTTTTCTACATTATAAAATAACAGCTTTTCTACATTTGAGAAAACAGCTTTTCTACATTTGAAAAAACAGCTTCTGTCATGTTAAGGAACCATAATGGTTAAGACGGAAAACTGGTAAAATCAGAAATAATGTGGAATGGGTCAAAAAAAAGGAAAAGAGAGAAAGAAATGTACTCTCCACTAGATTAACAATAGACAACAAATATGGAAGACTTGAAAGTATAGGAATGACTAAATTCATAAACGAAAATTTGGGGCTACTGGCAAAAAGAAAAGGTAATGCAAGAAGAAAGGACACAAGCCAAAAAATGTATGGTGAACAGCTGAAGATAGGATTTAGGAAGCTGGTGAAGAATGGAGGTGGAATAAAGTAATGGAGAAGCAAGAAACGACAAAAACCTATTAGAATAAGATATAATGTGGTTGAAAAGGGAAACGTAGAGGCTGAGATGGATGAGACAAGGATAGTAGATAGAGGGAAGAAGGAGGACAGAAATAGAAAATGATAATGGTATAATAAAACATACATCGATAATTCCAGTTTTATTCTTTCTTTTCTAAAATACATGTACAGATTAACATCATGATTGCCATTCATTACATTATAACACAAGAATGTTTATACATATATCAATATATGTCTATAACAGTCATTGTAAACATTTGCATTTTATGATTTGGAAAACAAAAACATAACAATTATGTATACTATAATATAGACAATATAAGCATAATCTCAATTACATAAATAACATACAAAACCAATCTATTGTAATTGCAATGTTATGTATGTAACATACATTAAAAATAAAAAGAAACAAAAGCTGCTAATCATTGTGCTAATCCATAGTTAATCTCTTTATTTGAGCTTTTCCTTTTAAAACGTACACATTCTTATTAGTCGCATTATGTCATCATTATGTATACATACAACATTTAACATTAAAATAATATTTATTCATTATTTTACGAATAAAATCTTTGGTCCTAGTAATACATATGTACACGTCTTAATATACAAAACAAATAGTAGGTATGTACCTATAGGTATTTACATACATATTTGTAACAGAAGGAATACTACTTCATCGTTTTAAAAAAATAAATTTGTTTCAATTTGAAGTACAATATGAGCAGTTTTGAGAGGCTACAAGCATCCTAATAATTACATACATATATCATTAATTGTGTTAAAAATTATATTCTCACGTGGACGTAAGATTTAATTTTTAACATAATTGGGTACACATCTTCATTAGGCTATCTTAAGGACATCACAGTACACTTGACAATTAAAATTTTCTCTTGTAGGTACAGCAGAATACTTTCTTATAGGCTGATGAACTCAGTAAGTACAAACTTACAGGAAGAAGGTTAACGTCAGTATGTATATAATTAGGCCTAAGTTTTGTTGTTTTTTATTTCTAATATGTATAGTCTATAGCAGTATCTAAGGGGTTTCGTTCTGAAATCATGGAATATTAAAAAGTATTTATCAGAATATATCTGTTATTAAGGTATTTATGTTATGTCATACTATAAATATGTATATTACGTATCTCTAATAAAGCTATATTATTGTTTTATTTTCAATAATAATATAATATTATTCTTTATGTTAAAAACATTATGTTTTATATTAACTTTTTTTCTTTTTTTGGTCTAAAACTTATTTTATTTTCTATTTTTTTATTATTATTTAAATACATGATCTAAATTGACCGCCATTCTGTTAATTCTCATTCAATTTCTAGTTATATCTTACTTTAATCGTGACTCGGAAGCTATACTGAATACTCTGTTAAATATTAGAATTTTAATAAATACACATATATTTAAAACTAAATAGAATTAGATCTTATATATGGAAGATATACTCATGGAATTGCACTAGCTATACTATCCACATTGATTTAGGCGCACACAGCATATTTTAATTTAGATTATCCACTTGTCAAAATATTGACAAGGAAATCAAGAGAATGAAACTCCAAATGTAAAGTCATCCAAATGCAACCACTGCAGCCATCTCTGGTGGCTCCAATCAAATTTAATTAGAACCAGAAGTCCACAAAAGTTAATTTGGCAGAAAATTTCCAACTATCATTACTGTTAGGAGTAGTTTTATAATATTTTACAAACATATTTTGAAGGAAGTATGCAAAATGCAAAATACTTTTGCCGTTATTATTTCTTCCTTTCTCCATGGTCTCCTATCGTTGCTATGGAGTTATTTTCACTTTTCCTAACTCTGAGGAAGTCTCCCAAAATTAGTAAGGCACCCTTTACTGTTACCTTCTTCTGTTGTTAACGTCAAGTCCTCCCAGAATTTGATTTTTTCTTTTGATTGCTCGTCTTCGTTAGGTCCATGCACGATTACCAATGTTTATTGTTTCTCTTTCTGGGCTTTTATCTCTATCTTAAGTAGGTATACCTACATATTTAGTATGTTCTTATGTACAATAGAGCAACAAAGCTTAAAGCGTACCAGGGGCGAATATGGTGAAACGAATTGTAGGTACACAAGTGTAGGAATACTGAACATAACCTATAACATCAATATAAACAGACAAAATGACAGATTAGTAGATATGTATTAGGTAATACTTGACAGTAAATTGAAACGCATTATGGGTAGAGGTCTAATTTGAAGGTAGTTTTGATAAAGTTAGAAACAAATATAGAATCAGCACCCTTCAATCTTTGTTGCTACACCCGTTTCAGCTCTCTTGTGTTCTACCCCTCCGCTGTATATCAATGGATGCCCTCTGAGGTGTATACCTAAATCCTTTCGTTTCATATTCTTTTCCTCTTAAACTTCTTACCTACGTTCGATATTCAATTTCCACTTTGTTTCATTGATTCTTATACCATTTTTCTTCGCTTCGTCCTCTTCCATTCCTCGCCGTTAATTATTATTTTACTAAATCCAATTTTAACACTATTTCTTTCTTCTTGTGATCTTTGCTTTATTGTTTTTGCTTTTCTTTTTGAAATCTTATTAGTGCCGTGTTTAGTGTGTCTTACTTTTTTTTATTTTTCATAATCATTACCATAACCTCTCTTTTCTTTAATTTGATAGTACATTTCTTGTGATTTCTTTTGATTTGTTCATTTTCTTTCTGTTGTCTTCTGTGTTTGAAGATCTCATTTTGTTCTTTTAATATTCCACATTTCTGTGTTCTTGTTTTTTTATATGCTTCGAGTTCTATCATAAAAAAGTGCGCCTAAATTTATGGATATCTTGTATATTGGAACGTATGTATTTAAAAGTCTGCATAAAACTGTTAGTGCATGTTCAATATTTTTAATACTTTTTCCGTCGACCGTGTATTTACATCCGTTATTAACGTTCTCAAAATCAGTGAAAATCATATATTAATGACCCGTATTAATGCATTATTGATGGTTTCCATGGTAACCAAAGAAATCAACAAAATCAAACGTCAAACTAAAACGCTGTTCGCTGTCATTATTAGTGTTTTGTGTTTATAATTGTTAAATTTGGTGGTGATTAGCGTTGAATTCTTCCAATCAATGGAGGTGGATAAACATTTTACATTAACTCCACCGGAAGTGGCAGAAAGTGCTAATTCAGCATCATTAAGTTTACTACCGGAAAAGAGCAAAAGTCTGTATGAAAAAACGTATGCCGAATTTATATCTTGATGATTAATAAATAAAATAAAAGTTGTAAACTGTTTTTCTCCGCTTTAGAAAAATATACGGTCGACGGAAAAGTATTGTAACTAACTCTTACATTAAAATGCGATTAATGATCTCGAACATTAACGCACTCGCTGCGCTCACGCGTTAAAATATCTCGATCATTAATCGCCTTCATTAATGTACTTGTGGGTTAAATAACTATTTGGATTTCACGTTTCTCACAAAAAAAAATGTTTAAATGCAATTACTGCACTAATACTTATATGAAGACTTCAATATAAATATAATAAAGATATACAGCCTTATTTCGTTAAAATAGTTAGGAATGCCTTAAAATCTTACTGAGTTATACACTTAAAAAATGTTTTGAGCAATACACGCCAATGTCGTATTTAGAGGTCATCATCAAGATATCTAGCCGATATCTTTACGTAATGTAACAAAAGAAGTAGGTACTCAAGAAATTTTGTTTTAGTCGGTTGGCAAAGTAGGCATGAAGAGGATTGATGTTCAGGCTGTTAATGTCTACACATACGATCGAGTCTTGGGACACAATAACCATGCACGTTACTCTTAAGTGGGTTCCAAGCCACCAAGGGATTGAAGGAAACGAAAAAGCAGATAAGCTTGCCAAAGAAGCAGCTAAAATGCCCTTTATTGGATCTAATCCATGTTGTGGTCTGCAAAACAACCTCCTAAGACAAGCAACAATTAACGAATGAGAAGACCACAGAAAGGCTTCCTATTGATAGAACAGGCTAGGGCGCAGATTGTGCTATGGTGCAGCAAAGGGAAGCTTATTGGACTACTGACAGGATTTTTGACAAACCGTGTAGACCTAAAATTCCATCTATACAAGCCGAGGAAAGCTAAAAGATCAAATCTGCTGTCTATGCAGAGAAGATTTAGGAACGGCAGAACACGTTTTTTGTGAGTGTCTCCTACTGAAATCCAACTAGTCTAACACAACAACTGCCACAACCCTCAAACCTTAATTTATTTTGAAATGTAGTCATTTCGTCCTTCTTCTTGAATATTCTAGTTTTTCTGCAAGAGTTTTAAAGGAAAAAGTCCAAAAATTGGAATTTCGAAGCAAAATCTGTAAGCTTCAACCAAAAATGTTATAAAATGTTATGTTGAACATTTCGACAAACTGCTTAGGAACCAGTCCACCACCCGACCTATCCTTGGTTTTGGTTTATCTAGATCTGAGCCCACCTGACTGATATCGCTTCCTCAAGCTGACAAAACCCGTTTGGGGAATACGTTTTCCTACACTGAAAGAGTTCCGAATAAAAATAATCAGATGACACCTACCTAGAACAGTTCCAAAACTAAAAATTGACAGACTCCAACTGAATGTGTGAGCCCAATAGTACATATGTGTGCCCAAAGGAGACACAGGATATCTCTCCTTAATGAAAACGTATTAAAATCTCATTTTCCTCTTCCTAAAATCAAATATCCTTTAGGACAATTAAGTGGTTCAAAGTATTTTTCAAAGTTAGATGCCTCTATATAGTGGTTTCTGCCAGGTTAAACTATCTGAATCCAGTCGATTATTAACCACATTCATAACTCTCATTATTCTGTGGTATTAGTTACGCAACCGAATATTTTGCTATGAATTTTGCGAAAATACCAGCAGTCCATATCTTCCGCCAAGCAATGGTCTTGTAGAAAGAACAGTTCAGACGGCCAACACCTATAGAGTAAGGTTTTTCCCTAGTTGCATCAGCAGAATGCATCTCTCAACAGGTGGGTAATCAGGGCTGAAACTGAAAACTTCCATCAATGGATTTTGTAGCAAAATTTTCGGCTAAATCCTATAGATCCCTTAGGAGAGGTACTAAACATATTTCTAACAATATCACAATTCCTACTCCATGCCTACCTTAATTTGCTTAAGCCAAAATAAATCTGATCATCTGCTAATAAACAAAGACACAGTAATTTAAATTTTAGACCATGCCAACAACAAAAAAACCTTCTCCAAGATCCCACCCAAACCTCTCACATCAAATCTTCCGACGAAACAACCTCCATCTCACTACGCACCAATTTACTCATCTAACCTAACTCCTCCACGCCATATTACGAAGCCACAACAATCATCTTCTTCGCCTGGCAGGTAACGCAACGTTATAGATCTCCTCGTACACTCTTTGCTGTTCCCTATCCATTCTCCTCTTCATTTCCGATGTGAACGGGTCGAACGCCAACGCCCTCCGTTTTCGCCTGTAGATGCCTTCTTTGCGGTCCAAAGCGCATTGGAACAGTTCATCGGAAATCGGCAATTCTAGGAAATCCAAGATGGTTCTCACCGTGTTTTCCACATTTTGCACCAGTTGTTCGTAGAAGATGACGTGGGTGGGACCGGTGAAGTTGCGCAACCAGTCCAGATTCGTTTGCCTCCATGCTGTCAGTTTGTCGTTGACGAATTGTTGCCAATCTGAAAAGCGTAAAAAAAATTAAGACAATTATAAAGAGAAAACGTGTATAAAAATTATTCATATCCCCATCAACGTCATCACCGCACACCCATTATATTTCATTCCGAACAGGTATGCACCTATATGGAACGATAATACATCATAGGGGCAAGTTAATTGGACTATTTTCAACGTGTTTACGGCTTTCACGAAAGCGCAGAATATGTGTTTATTCAGCAAAGTAGTATAAACACGCTCTAGCTGCTCTTTCATCGTTAATGTTACACACCGCAAGGATTTGTTTACCGAAAACGCCATACAAACAATGAGATAAGAATGTGACGGGATAGCTATTATACAGATTATTGTTTGAACAGCACGTAATGGGTCCATTTCAATAATTACAGGTTGTATGCTCGCTCGTATGTTAACGTTTTATTCGATGTTTAATTAGCTCTCATTGTCATCATGCGGGAAAAATGAAATTACGATATTCTATCCTTTTATCTAGAATCTGAGTACGTAGGTACATACAATATATGTATACGAATTAGGTAAGTACTCACATTTGCCTCGGTTTCTTTTGTATCGTTCCAACGATGCGAATCCTATGTGGCCGCCACTTTGGCGATTGAATTCGGCTTGAATCGCTGGAGCTGGAGCCCTTACCAGGAGTATAGCTTTAGAAAACGGCTTCCTGGCTAACGGTCCGTATTCGTGAGTTTTGACAACCAAAACGGAACCGTTGATAACGCTCTCAGCTGGGAAACCATTCTTCAATAGGCCGTAGTCTTTGTAAACTGAACCTGTGTAGATTCCTGCAACAAATCGGAATGTAATCTTAATCAATATCCATATCCAACTAATTTGACAGCTGTCAAAAATATTTACTTGAAATTGTTAACGAAAATGCCGTATTTATAAATTGACAGCTGTTAGGTGCAAAAAACCGTAAACAGTTTGCTATCTGCTAGAAATATTTCAACTGCTACATCCACCAAAACATTACTAAAATAAGTGCTTTTATAGCCGGACATCTTCAAGAAACGTTATAACGCTATCAAGCACTGAAACGCAAAAAATAGAATTTGACAGCTGTCAAAATGTTCATGTTGCAATTGAAAAACATGTAAGTATTTATTTCAGTCTGGATTTTACAACTGCAGATGCATTATTTTTACAGCTATAATTGTCAAATTAGAAATACATAGTAAAATCATAAAATAGTAGTGCACAATAATCAAGTTTTAACAGTTGGCAGATCTGCTCTATTTGTCAACGCTGAAAATAATGTTATAGCTATGAAGATGCAAAATCGCCATTACCACGATCGAACCCGAAAAAGAAGAATTATGCTCTTAATAACCTGACAACTTCAAAATAAATTATGCCACCTGTAGGTGCGACAACTGAAAAACAAGCATATTTCTTGACAGCTAAGGACGTCACTTTACGTCGTAAATTGATAGCTAATTTTCTAGCTCTTTTTTTGACAGCTGTAGTTACTAAATCTGAACGTTACTGCTTTCATCATATTGCAGGAGTGAAAAATTTTTTAACGAAGGCAATTATTTTTGCAATTTGACAGCTGTCATATCTATTTCAATAGGTGTAATAAATGTTAAGTTTGGAAACAGCTACTGGTGTATTTAGAATGTTTTGTTGTAAAACATAACTGCGTTTACAATTGGACAGATGTCATATTAAAGTATGTCTTTACTATTTGGCAATTGTTACAGAACTCATTGTCAGTCAAATATTACTTATGTCATTTCCAAATGTCAAACTAATATTTAAATTTATAATTCATACAAAAGATTGTGTCAATGCTTGAATACCTACATAATTTTGACACAAATATTTGAGAAATGAAGTAATAATCTACAGATAAAGAACACTAAATGTTAAATTATTCCGTTAATATACTTTGTATTTTTTTATTGGTGGTGGGTACAGGTACAGATTAAGAAGGATTAAATAAAATTTTGTACGACACTCATGAGTTATTTGCCGTCAGAAATGCTAGCAAAAAGGGTTGTTTGTTATATAAATATGTATTACCCTGAAAAATTATTAAAATCATCAGATGTAGGTATTTTTGATTTGACAACTACAATTGTCAAATCTGAAAAAATACGTATTGGGTGGTTGGTAATAATTTTAAACATTTTATAAGCAAAAAATCTTGTAAACATATCACAAATCATGTACCTACTTATTGTATTTTGATAATTTCATAGGTTCAGATAGTTTGACGTCTGTCAAAAATATTTTTGACAACCGATTTTGGGCTGTCAAATATTTTTACTGTTCCTACTATTTTCTTCGTTTTCATATGTATGTTTGTGTTAGATGCAGACGACGAGTTGGTGCTTTTGCGGAAATAAATACTTATTTCGCGATGTGAGCATTCAAACAGAAATTTAACATACATGAACAAAACAGCAAGATCATCGATCGATAATTAAACTTAAATTTTAGTGTGTTGATACCATGGTGGTCTAAACGCCAACATAATTAGATGATAAAGTAACCATCATTCTAGAGTTGCTATAATGTAGTTTGACAACTGTAATTATTAAATCTGAGAAGAACTACTTGTTGTATCAATTTCGTAGTTCTCAGATATATTTGGACACCTGTTATTAGATACCATAATAAACAACCATTTACACAGTTTAATACCTATCAAAAGCAATTTAATTGTTATAGCTGTTACAACAAAAAAATGTGTGTAATTTGACAATTATTTTTGGGTTTGTATAATTTGACAGCTGTCAAAATTTGCTTTACGATTACAACGGAGAAAGTTATAAAAAATGTAACTAATTTTACAATTTTATAACGGTTAGATGCATTATTTTGACAGCAATAACTATCAATTTGGAGATAGTGCAATCTAGACATTGCAAAAATAATTGTTTTGATAAATTGGTAGTCGCCGCTGCGGTTGTGATTCGCAAAATTGTGAAGATTAATTTTTTAAGTCTATTGCCAATGTTGCAGTTCTCATAACGCAGCATAATTATTTCCGTGGCTACATCCAATAAGACAATAATTATACTTTTAATAACTTGACAATTTTCAAAATAAAAGCAAACACATTTTTTACTTTACATCTAAATTAAATAGCTATAATATTATTTGACAGCTGCAGTTGGTAAATCTGAAAATGATTGGCTTCATCATTTTACAACTGTTATTATATTTTGACAGCTAGTAACAGTGTATATAGTTCGTAATCATCTACTGCTGCAATTACAGCATTATGATGCTTGCATTCATTAAATCTGTAACAAGAATTAACTGTTAGGGGTCTTGCTAAAGTTTTGATGATGTAAAACATAACTGTCATTTATATTTTGACAGGGGTCTTAAGAATGGTGATGTATGTTTTTAGTATTTGGCAGCTGATACATTTTCAAATGTCAAACCAAATTTAAAGGTCATACTTAAAGTGACGTCGATGTTTGACAGATTGATGATGATTTGACAGATGTCAAAATGTTCTTTGGTAGTTTTGACAACTATAGATAACTGTCAAGTCTGAAAACACCTACTGTATCAATATGATATCGATTACTGTACTTGTATAATTTATACATGTATGCAAGTACACGTATACGACTTCTATCATATCTTACTTCATTCCAACACAAAATAGAACTTCTAACAATAGACTTCTTATCTACGTCATGCAGAATTTCTGTATTAGACCGCGTTTCAAAAGGCACATTATCGTACGGATCGACTAAATGTATTCATTCGAGCAACATTACAATACAAACCTGTTGCTTGCTGTAGCAGATATCTCAACCATGTGTTTCCGCTTCCCGGGAACGAAGCTAACGCTACCGGCTCTTGGGGCGGTTCCAGCAGACGCAGTTCCGCACACCACTGAATTTTAGATCGCCTTAAGGGCGGCCTTAATGCCGATACGCCGTATTCGAGATGTTTGGACCTCGAAATTTGTTGGCTATATTCGGAGATCTGCAAATGGAATATTTATATTGTTTGCTCGAAATATCTTTTGAATAAATTGCGGGTTACCTTTGTACTGAACGCATTTCCTTTAGGCTCGTGTAAGGTCACAGCTGATAGGAGTAGTACACCTACTAAGTATAGGACTAACAATATACCAAGTGCCCAAATTCTGGTTTTCGACATTTGGCTTCATCCATGGTCCTATCTGAGGAATTGGTGGAGGTTGGAGATTTATTTAAGTTTAATCTTAATTGCTTTCTTCATTTTTATTAAGGCTTGAGACTGAACTCGTTCTGGAATAGGAATGGAATGTTAGATTTGTAAAAATCTCTTTCAGATTTCTGGCGGTAAACTTTTTAGGAAATTAAATTAATTTAATATGGCCAAAACCAATGTATTGGCTTGACACACGATTTTGAAAAACTTAGGCATCACTAATCCCAACTAACTAATCCTGTTCTTTCAAATTTTTGTATGAACCTATTTTACTTACTTGTGATACTTACTTATACTTTATGATAACCTTGTATAATTGATTATTTTAAACTAAGAAAAGCATGTGTCATAGCAACGATTAAAATCTTTTTCGGTGAGAATTATGTATCCGCAGTCTTCTGCAAATTATTTATGTATAAAATAAGAATAACATTGTTTACTTTACTTTTGTAAAGTAAACAATAAAGCATCTATTCTATTTTTATAACTGCGAATGTAATTTATTCTGCTAACATTTCCGCCATTCTAGGTGAAACATAAATATTATTATAGTATTTGCATTTTAGGAGACAAGCATCTAATAATTTTGAACATTTTATAAGCAAAAATTCTTGTAAACATATCACAAATCGTGTTACCTACTTATTGTATTTTGATAATTTCATACAGATGATTCAGATAGTTTGACGTCTGTCAACCGATTTTAGGCTGTCAAATATTTTTTCTGTTACTACTATTTCAAAAAATAGAATTTGACAGCCGTCAAAATTTTCATGTTGCAATTGAAAAACATGTAACTAATTATTTTAATCTGGATTTTACAACTGCAGATGCATTATTTTGACAGCTATAATTGTCAAATTGGAAATACATAGTAAAATCATAAAATAGTAGTGCACAATAATCAAGTTTTAACAGTTGGCAGATCTGCTCTATTTGTCAAAGCTGAAAATAATGTTATAGCTATGAAGATGCAAAATCGCCATTACCACGATTGAACCCGATAAAGAAGTATTACGCTCTTAATAACTTGACAACTTCAAAATAAATTATGCCACCTGTAGGTGCGACAACTGAAAAACAAGCATATTTATTGACAGCTAAGGACGCCACTTTACGTCGTAAATTGATAGCTAATTTTCTAGCTCTTTTTTTGCGCGCATGTGCGATTTCTTCAAGTGACATTTATTATTAATTATAGAATAGAACGTAATTGTACGCAAAATCTTTAAGAAAGCCCACTATCGTTCGAGGAAAAAACTTAACCTATTCTTCCACAAGTAAAATTTGAACTTATTTCCTGGTGAAATAGCCCAACGTAGATTACCACGCGCTTCAGAAGTCGGCGTGTGTGAACACATTACTTGAACACCGAACTTACTCTCCGAACAACCCTTAAAAACCCTCAATCTGATTTTTACTACATAGTTCATTTTGACAGTTATTTGACAGTTCTAATTCCGACAGCTACATATGTCAGTCACGAATGAAAAATGAAATTATTGGTCAACTTAGTGATCTTCTCTTACATAATTTTAAAGCAGTGCAACGCTTCATATCTGCGAAACGCCCGAAAGGCTCACGTTCCCATGTCTCCAGACCCAAAGAAGAATGATACAACCGTAGTAAGTTACAGGACCGGTCCAGATGTGGGGATCGGTAGCAGCTTAGATTTTATCGTATACCTTTTCAACCCGGACGGCACATATTACTCAGGCGTCGTTCTGAGCGAAGATACACTAATCACTTACCAAGAAGTACCCGTACAATTTCATCAGGTTTGTTTTAATCAGGATTGCATTACCACTTTCGAAAAGAAATGGAGAAATGGCAACTATCAGTTTTGGAAATTAAAGGAGAAAAGAAAGAATCCTACCGTATATAAAAAGAAACTGGACGACACCATTTGCTACATACCAGCCGAAATTGGTGTTGACCATTATATCGATTTCAATATTTTAGATGATGGCGTCCTACACTGCCATAGTACTTGCATGAGTGGCGACGCCATCATCTGCGATCAAATGCTCTATGGAATTTTGACGGCGGAGATCGACGACAATCTGAACAAGTATAATTATGTAAGCATGGCGGAGTTGAAGAGGAAAGCTAGTTTTAATATATATGCGGTTCAAGATGAAAGCAATGCTGTGTCACCTACAAAAGAATCCAATTCAAGGCAAGTATCGGAAAAACCAAAACAACTTCGAGGCACAGGACGAGGATTTGACGATGCAGGATCTTTCAAGCTCGAATCATGTCGGCTATTGATTATGCTAATTGTTAAGATGCTTATTATTTTGATGTATTTCTAATTACGAAAACTTATTAAAGCTTAATATGTATGTTCTTTCAATGATTTGATACAAAAATTTGAAAGAACAAGGACTCTAACTGACCTAACAGGATCAGAAAGATTAAGGATTAGTGATGTCCAAGTTGCAGAGACTCTTCATAGAAATCTCAGGACATACCCAGAGGTAATCCGCTAGCAATCAGCAGTGCAAATGCTGTGCTCAGGTGGAAATTGAATCTGAATGGTCATCTCGTAGTTTATAGACAGATGAGACACATTTTACTCTGAATGGTGGAGTCAATACTCAAAACTGTAGAATCTGGTCTGCAGGAAATCCACAAAAAAACGTTCGAGACAAGAAAACCAACCCCCAAAGAATTGTTTACCAACATTTTTCAACCTGGGGGAAGAAGAATGTTGAAGAATTTGAAAGTTTTCGTGCGGCAAAAGTAGTAATTAGACAAATGGTCCAAATCATAGGTCTTACAAATGGAATATCGCTGTTCTTATAGTTTGACCACCCCCTCAGAGTAAAACTAGTGAGAGTATAAATTTTCTATTAAAGGCATATAGCACAATCACATATTTTTTAATGAACTCCCTTAGTATTGTGGAGTCCATGCACCCCAAAAGAGTTCTAAAAACTGTCACATAATCGCTTCATACAATCTTAGAAAATTATGTTGACGCATGTTCGGTGGTGCGTAGGGCCAATCTCAGTACGCAATGAAGGTGGCTTCTTATTTGATACCATTCCAAATGAGGGTGATGATAATGTTTCTGTGGTTAATCTGGATTAGGTCTCCTAGAAGATAAGTAAATTCGCTCAGGTGTGTCCCAAAATGTCATGATAAATTAGGACCATATCACATCTCTTATTGGAAGCTTCAGACCGATATGTCTCCTTCCCAACCTCTCCTGAATTTTGCTGAATAAATTTCTGACTTTCGCCAAACAAAGGTTGCTATAGTTGTCATGGTTGGTACTTAGAGTAGGTTGGTAACATTGCAGTTGAATAAATAATAATAAATAAATTAAAGAACTTGTTAGAAAGAAATATAATTGCAAAGATGGAAGAGCCTACAGAGTGGATTAATAACATAGTAATAGTAGAAAAACCTAATGGATCCATTCGAATATGTCTAGACCCTGTTCAGTTAAATAAACAAATCATAAGCGATCAATTTCCAATTCCTACAGTAGACGAATTAGCTTTAAAATTACAAGAAAAACAAATTTTTAGTGTACTAGATATGAAGGAAGGTTTTTACCACATAGAATTAATAATAATAATAATAATAATAATAATAATAATAATAATAATAATAGAAGATCCAGAAATGCTTGAGTTTGTGCATACTATGGAACTTGAATAACCCATATCGGATGAGAGATTAAAGAAATTAAAACAGAAAACTATAAATGATATTGTTTTCAAGGAGCTCATCAGATATTGTAGTGAAGGGTGGTCGGAAAATAAAAAATCTATAAAAGAAAAAGAAATACAAAACTATTGGAAATTACGAAATGATATTTCGTTTAAAGATGGGTTGTTATTCTTAAATGAGAAATTTAAGAAACTTAATGCTACAAAAGTTACACAAAGTTCATTTTGGGATGGAGAAGACCAAAGCTAGAGCGAGGAGAATATTTTATTGGCCCAGAATGACCACAGACATTGAGAAGTAAATTGAAGAATGTCCTATTTGCCTGAAGTACAGTAGAGCAAACATGAAAGAACCACTAATTCCTCATGAACGTCCAAATATTCCTTTTGCCAAAATTGGAAGTGATGTCTTAGAATACAGATGTAAGTCTTATCTTGTGGTTGTAGACTATTAAAGTAACTGGATTGAGTTAGTACCAATGGAATCAAAAACAGCGACATAGGCGACATAGTAAAACAATTAAAACATTAGCAAATTTGGCGTGCCATTATTCTCAGACAATATGCTGTATAGCAGTTATGAATTCAAGACGTTTGCAAAGGAATGGAACTTCAATATTTGTACATCAAGTCCTAGATATCCCAAGTCTAATGGATTAGCTGAGAGAGCTGTAGGCATATGCAAGGGTATGCTGAGGAAATGTGATGAAGCTGGTGTTGACATAGAATTAGCACTGTTAGAATACAGAACTACGCCAGTAAAAGGGTTAAAAGTCTCACCGTCTGAATTATTAAACAACAGAATTTTAAGGACCTACCAACGAAAATTTATTGAAGATCAAAGAACAAAGAAATGTTGAGATAGGATTAGAAGAAGTCAAGACACGACAAAAAGAATACTACAACAAAGGGGCGAAAGAAAGAAAGGAATTCGAGTCAGGAGATCTTGTGGCATTACGAGAGAACAAAATATGGATTCCAGGAAAGATAGTAGAAAAGCATAACACTCCAAGATCATACATAGTTAAGGACCAGTCAGGGAAAGTATTAAGAAGGAATTCTTCACATTTAAAAAAGTCAAACATACCATTTGAAGAACAAAAACGTGATGTAGAAATAGAAGAACCGCCTCAAGATAACAACTCAAATAACATACAAACCGAAAATGAGATTGAGTAATCTTTAAACCCATTTGGTGTAAAGACTATGTTATGTAATGTTTAGGTAGAATGTATGTCTTAAAAGGGAAGGATAGGAATAGTCTTCGAGGTGTTTTCATTGAAAAAAATCTGCTCCATGATGTTTTATAGACTGATTCTCCGTAATATATCACAGATTCGAAACCGCCATTTTGGGGATTTTGTTCTGCGTCTTTGCTCCAATATAGCAGGCGTAGGTCAAAAGTTTTGTTAGGTAGTCCAATCAAAACACAAACGATTATATAGCATGTATCTATATACATAACATTTTTTACACGGTAAGCTATATATGTACATATAATACTTCAAATCAAGAGCCTAAATTTGAAGGCAAAATGACAGATTTTATTTTATTTTGCACATAGCATTACATCCCAAACAGCACGACTACAATCGGACATAAATATACGTAAGTACTACGTCTTTTATCTTCAACGGATCCATTGATGCTGAGCCAATCATCGTCATCTGCCTCGCTACGTCTTTGGTCAACATGGACGACATCCACACCTATATCGCGTAATATTTGAATGTTGACGAAATTATATTCGTCTTTGCCACGCAATATACCGACTAAGCTATCTTCGCAGATGACTGCGTCAAAATCGCTGCATCCTTCGCAATTCACTACATCATCACTAATCGTAATGTTAACTTCCTCGTGAGTAATTCCTATTGCTTGACAATTTTCCAAAGAGTCATCTGAAAATGGCGGTAACGGCATGGCTTCTGACACCTTAATATATGCCACGTCATCTATAATATTTATTTTCTGGGGGTCACTACAATTATTTTGATTATCAATTTTGCAAACTTTGGTGTCTTTGGATTTCGTCTCCACGTCTGATACTACCATATGGAAATCTATGATTGTGCCTGTGTAATTATGCCCATTTGCTATTATCCTCTGTATATATTCATATCGAGGAATATTGTTCTCGTTATCAGCTTCCGTGTGCAAACATAGCAATAACAACAGTAAAGCAACACTATGAACCATAATGGCAAAAATATGATTCGTATTTTTGGGCTTGAAAATTGCAGGAGTTGTCAAATTTTTACTTTGGCACCGCATTAAACCTAAACATTCCAATTACTGCGTTCATGGTCTTCAATCTATTAATCCTGGTAGTATATAAATCTGTTTTCACTAATCTAAATATCAAACCAAAATTTTTAAGTTTCCGCTATCTGGTGACATCGTGTGACATAATGTACCGTCAAATTTGGCATTATTTAGACCATAAAGGGGAGTTCAGAGCTCTCCGTTTGTCCGTTTGCGTTTGTACGTTGACCAATCACAGCACGATATTTTTATGTGCTTCACAGTCTATCCGATAACGGATAAAGTTGACCGACGTTGAACTTTGTACGCGTCCGTTCATCCGTTCACGAAAAAAGTGAGGTTAGACCTGTCACAACAAAACGGTTAGCATAGGAAATTGATCTGTCAATAAACGTACGTTACAGACGCAACGCTATGAACCGCAAAAAAATTTTCATCCGTCAACGTATAAACGCAGACGGACAAACGGAGAGCTATGAACTAGCCCTAACTGTTTAGACTTGACTGACTAAATTTCGGCCAATCATGGCGCAGTACTGCATAGCAACTCTTCAATTGTTTTGGATTTGCTTCGTGGCAGCCCAATAATGAGAGTTTTCCTAAAAGTACTGCTGCATCCATACTTTTCTACCCAACACCTAACTGTCATAATTTTTTTCCATTTCTTGCAACATGATTTATGGAGGCTTTTTGCAAAATGTGCATCTAGATGTTAGGAGATGTGTGACTTCCACAAAGAATACATAACCCGCTTAAGTGCTGCCTGTGAATGTCGCTTCTTTTGAGCCCGTTACAAAAGCAGCTTAGCTAGGTTAGGAAACAGCTTAGCTATATATTATATAAGCTAGGGATAAGCTGCTTTCACTACCAGATGAGCTGTTTTCTAATCCTATAAAAGCAGCTTAGCTAGGTTAGGAAACAGCTTAGCTATATAATATATAGCTAAGCTGTTTCCTATAAAAGCAGCTTAGCTAGGTTAGGGAACAGCTCATCTGGTAGTGAAAGCAGCTTAGCTAATTTTAATATAGTTGTGAAACTAGCTAAGCTTAATTAGCAATTAAGCTAAGGTAGAAAACAATTACCTGGATCACAAAACAGCTTAGCTAACTTTTACATAGCTTAGCTAGAGTAATATCTAAGCACGGTTAGAATAAATTAGCTGGATTAGAAAATAATTTAGCTGAATTAGAAAACGGCCTGTCTAACTTTGATCTGGTATTTTAAGCAGCTTAGCTAAGTTTCATTCTGTTGTAAAACTAGATTAGAAAACAACTTAAATAAATTTGATCTCATTGTAACAAAACGGCTTAGCTAATTTAGATCTGATAGTGAAAGCAGCTTAGCTAATTTTAATATAGTTGTGAAACTAGCTAAGCTGGATTAGCAATGAAGCTAGGTTAGAAAACAATTACCTGGATTAGAAAGCAGCTTACATAGTTGTAAAACCAGCTTACCTACAGTAGCATCTAAACAAGGTTAGAATAAATTAGCTGTATTATCAGGTAGTTTAACCTGCTTAGCTAATTTTCATTTTGCTGTGAAACTTGATTAGAAAGCAACTTAAATAACTTCGATCTCATTGTAACTAAACGGTTCAGCTAATTTTGATTTGGTAGTGAAAACAACTTAACTAATTGTATTATAGTGGTGAAACCAACTTAGCTAGACTAGAAAGCGACTTAGTTAATTTTGATCTCGTTGTAACTGCTACGTAATATTTGCGAAAACAGACAAGTTAAGCTAACTAGTTTTCAGTAGATTATAAAAGCAGCTTAGTTGATTGTGGAAAAAGATTAGCTGATTCTAATAGCAGATTAGCTAATTATGGACGCAACTTAGCTAGTTTCGAAAGCAACTTCGCTGATTTTGATGGCTGCGAGAACAGCTCAGCTACTATATGGACCCGGTTATAACAGCAGCTGAACTAAATCTTAAGGAAGCGTAGTAGATTAACTTGATTTTAAGTTAATTTGTTTGAAGTCTGAAGTTACTTTCCAACTTAGCTAATTCTGATCTTATTGTAACAGCTGCATTACCACTTGTCTGCGGAAACAGATTAGTTAAACTAGCTAGTTTGGAGTTGGTTATGAAAGCAGCTTAGTTGATTGGGAAAAACGATTAGGTGATTCTGATTATGCTAGCAGCTTAGCTAGTTCTTAACAGAGCGTAGCTGAATATGATGGTATTTCTGAATAATTTTGATAAACAAACAGTTGGGAGGACGAAATGAAGTTCTGGGGATGGCAACCAAATGTTAAACAAATTCTTAGTTTGTCCTAAGCTTTCGCATTTATTTGTTAATGCTTTATCAGAGGTACACTGTAAAGTACATTGCCTTGGCAATGCCAACCAAAACAAAGAAAAACTAATGAGGATCAGAGGTGTGAGTCCCAACTGTTTGTCTAACGTGGTACAGCCAGTAGGCACTTCCCTTCTATAAATTTTGATAAAATATGTGATAACAGCGACAAAAAGTCTGTTTATGATAACAGACGAGGCACGTCATCAATACACGTCATAATGGCAGTAGACGTTATTGTCAAATCTTTTCTCTAATTATTAAGTCGTGATAATTCATTGGCATTCAATTCGTGTTAACGGTTAAGTTCATACTCACGTGATGGAAACATTGTACAGGACAGGTACCTTTGCATAGAAAATAATCCCTATATCTTCGATAGTGAGACCAGTTATCATTGGGTATTTCGTTTTGTATAGGTACTTAGCTATTTCTGATTTTACTAGTTATGACGTGCCTTGTCCGTTATCATAAACAGACTATATCTGATTTGGTCAAAACCAGTAAGTAGTTTTGAGTTAGCCATGACAGGAGGTTAACTGATTTAGAAAGCGGATAGGTTAAGAAGCTGCTTAGTTAATTAAATCTGGTTTTGAAACCAGATTTACAAAACCAGTTTGGCAGCTAAATTTTTGGCTAAACCTTGGCATTAATATTGTACAATTATAGAAGAATAGCGAATACACAAGAGGACATCTGAAAGGGATAGTTAAAAAGATTACTAAGAACTTCAGACGACATTTCAAAGAAGCAGGTCAAAACTTTGCCTCGAGAAAGCAATCTAATTTTGTACGTTGTGGTGAAGGACCGTGAAGACCTTCTTAAGAAACCGCTTCGAATAGATGAGAGTTTGTAGTACGCAAGTTTATAAAATTTACATTTCTTTTAGCGTCACTTAAAGCACTACCTAACTAACTCTTCAGAAATACCCTTACATGCCGGTACTTATCTGTGCATACGGTAATGAGTCCGCTCAATATTCTCGTTGACCTTCTTCGTTCGCACCAGAAAATCAGATTATGTTGGGTTCATTGATTTTGCATCTATACACACATCCAAATAAAGAAATATGTACCAATTTGCTCAATTTTTTTTTAGACAAAATTGCCCATTCCAACGAAGGAGGAAAGGATTGAAATGGCAGAAACGTTTAGGTACCTATCTTACGATCATTTTAATAAAATATTGCTGCAACGTTGATTTTCTTTTGCATAATAACACATCAGCACCAATACGATTGAAATCCTGTCGAACCTATTTCCATAAATAAACAATTCTTAAAGCAATCTTCCCCAGTAGGGTTAACCAATTTAAATGAATGAATTGGTAAACAGTTAATTAAGATTTATTTACGTATTTCTTGAACCTACCCCTAAGAATAATAAGGCTTCCTCCTTCGACATCGATTATTCATGGTTCTAATTTTAACTCCGTTTTCGTTTCGCATAAACTTTTCCTGTATTCGCTGTATGTACAAACGTGCACCTTTGTGAAGCCAAATTGGCGTTTCACAATCGACTATAATATATTTCTGAAAACTTATTTACTAATTTCTTTTTGGAATTTGTAGGAAAAAATCAAGAGCTTAATTTGATAAAATTCAAGCGTGTTTAGGTGATTGAATTATTATAAATATTTAAATTTTCAATATCTGTTAATCTTATCTCTTAATCTTTTTTTATAACTATTTTCTTTTTTAAAAATCTTAACATTTTCAAAATCAAAGTTATGTCGTAATTCTTTAGAATGCTTAGACAAAGCAGTTTCTGCGGTTATGTTATGCGTTACGTAATAATGATAAATTCTACCTATTTTTAATACAACGACAAAATATGCAAACAAAATTTTGAAACTGCAATGGGTTCTCCATTAGCTGCTGTAATAGCAAATTTAATAATGGAGGATCTTGAGCAAGATTCATTAAATAAACTTAATTGTCTAGTATACGAAAATTTCACGTTTAAGATTAACAAATCAGGATTACCTGAATCTATTGATAATTTATGGAGAGTTCGGAAAAATTTTAAGTTTTACTTTAGGAGATATGATTTCTTTATAGCACTTGTTGGTCCTCTTTTAGCTACATATTTAGCCTTGAGCACGATTTTTAAATCTTTGCAACATATATCCTCAGTCACGAAATTAAATAGGTAGGTACCTACCTATTCAAATTTCAAGTTCTTTTTACATTCTGTAAAGTATTTGAAAGTATGATTACAACCGTTTTTATTTAGCCTACGATAACTATTAACTTCATCTATACATGCAATTCATGCATTTTCAAAGATTTTAGAACTAGAACAACTAACTTTTTTAATTGATTCGTCCAGCAGAAACGAACAGATGCCAATACATTGGTATGTAAATTTCTTGTAATTGCAATGAGACATCGAATTGCGCTTTTCTGGATACTTTAGGACGATCCCATTTCAAAATAAAATATTCCAGCAGTCAAAAAAATGAACCAAGCTTTTAAGGTTATTGTAATATACTTACGTCAATTATCTGTCAATTTGACAGTATAATGATTAATAATCCATATAACTACTATAAATATGTATCTTATAATGTAAAAACAATGAGAATGGATTGTTCTTTGTTACCGTAGCATTACTATAAGAGTTTCATGGAGATATTGTCAAATAAATTTAGAATTTTGCTTGTTTAATTTTCTACCATATGTATGTATGTATATCGAACCATTTTGCAGTTATCTGTAATCAATAATGAACACTAATGAAGACTGTCCTCTTGAACTGTCACTACGACTGTCAAAATTGACAACAATCGGTAGGTATTGTCAAAAATTTTCTTGAAAATCTGTGGGAGGGACAGAAAAATGTCATTATTATTCCCGAGAAAATGATCGTGTCATCAAGCCTCTTCCTTTCTACAACGAGGAATTTGGTTTTTTTCCTTTTTCTGAAAAATATCTCGGGAACTAAAAGAGTTAGAGAGTCAGTTTTGTTTTAATGATTCTCTCATCAAAGCGCTTTCTTTCCACCCCTAGCGCTTGCGATTTTCTGCTGCCTTCCCAACGGGATCGTTAAAAATAATATCTTTTCAGTTTTTTTAAATTTCCCAGATATCTATTAGCATTTTTATTGCTGTTACTCCCATCGCAACCATTCGGTATGCAATGGACGCAGCTTAATGAGAGGATCAATTTTAAAGAAGAATTAGCTCTCTAAGTCTTTTAGTTCCCGAGATATTTGCATTTAAAATGTCATGGAAATTTCCAAGTTTTTTGCCATTTTTCACCATTTGCAATCACTTTTTGCAGCCGCTAGGCGCCTAATCGCAACTGCTAGACGCACAATAGAAGCTATTTGAGGAGAGGATCGTTTCAAAAAAATAATTAACTCCCTAGCTCTTTTAGTTACGGAGATATTCGAATTTAAAGTGTATATTCCTAAAAAATTCCAAGTTTTTTGGTACTTTTTACCATTTTCAACCACTTTTCGCAGTCGCTAGGCACATAATCGCAACTACTAGACGCACAATAGAAGCTACTTGAGGAGAGGATCGTTTCAAAACAATAATTAACTCCCTAGCTCTCTTAGTTACGGAGATATTAGAGTTTAAAGTGTATTTTCCTAAAAAATTCCAAGTTTTTTGGTTTTTTTTACCATTTTCAACCACTTTTCGCAGCAACTAGGCGCTTAATCGCAACCGTTAGGTATAGAATGGAAGCCACTTGACGGGAGCATCATTTCAAAAACAAATTAACTCCCTAACTCTTTTAATTACGGAGATATTCGAATTTAAAGTGTATATTCCTAAAAAATTCCAAGTTTTTTGGTACTTTTTACCATTTTCAACCACTGTTTGCAGCCGCTAGACGCCTAAACGCAACCGCTAGACGCGCAATATAAGCCACTTGACGAGAGGATCATTTCAAAAAAAAATTTGCTCTAGCTCTTTTAGTTCTCGACATATTCGAGTTTGAAGATTACCTTCCATTGAAATTTTCAAGTTTTTTGCAATTTTCAACCACTTTTCGCAACATATCTCGGGAACTAAAAGAGGTAGCGAGTTGATTATTTTTTGAAATGTTTCTCTCGTCAAGCGGCTCCCATCCCATGCCTAGCAGTAGCGATTAAGCATTTAGCGGTTACGAAAAGTGGTTGAACATGATAAAAAGTGCAAAAAAGCTTGAAATTTTTTAGGAAAATACACTTTAAACTCGAATATCTCCGGAACTAAAAGAGCTAGAGAGTTAATTTTCGTTTTAGATGATCCTCTCATCAGGCCGCTTCCATTCCACCCAGAGCGGTTGTGATTTGAGAGAAACGAATCTCTCTGGCTCTTTGATCAGAGAATGAAGTGAATAAATACTTGGCAGCTGATATAAAAACTCTGGAAAGAGCACTTATTAAGGACGACCATGAAAGAATGAAGAAGACTAATTTCATTCACTTGTTTAGTCTTTCCTTGATGTATGTACACACAAGTAATTCCTATATAAAGGAGTTCTGATGATGGTTGCTCCAAAACGAAACGTTGAATTGAAATCGTTTAAAGATAATAAAAAAAAGGTATTCCGTTCCAATCAGATGCCGTTTGCTTCATAGTAGATAACCTTTATTTTTCCCTTATTAAATTTTATCAACTAGAACCTCGACACTAACTAAATTATTTTTTTTTGAGACAAAATTTTAAAAAATATATTTCGAATCTTTCCCTTCAAATCTTCCTAACTTTCAATGATAAATAAGATGTTGTTACATTTATTAGCCACCTAAACAGATGTAAGTCATCAACAATATCTTTAAAATATAAGGCGAAACGGCGGTAATATTAACGTGATTGCAATTTACCTGGAAATTACTATAATGTCGCTGCGATTTAATTCAGTTTTATCCATAATAACGGCACGAAAACCCAACACAACCTAAACCGTATTTCAGCGAGAAATTACAGTTGACTGAAACTTTGAGCACCGGAACGTCGATTTTAAGGAAAACCCAGTCCGAGCTTTAGACGGAGACTGATACGTGAACAGGGCGTCGACAAATCCCCCACTTTTGTAGATCCGGGCGCCTCGACGCCTACCAGAGTTCCTCAAAATGTACCGAATCGTTTCTACTAAGAAAAATAAAAACGTGTACCTAACGGACTATTTCTTTTTTTTT
>ML217693.1:604-24424 GCA_004785975.1 Popillia japonica | reverse complement strand
GCGTTGGAGAAGTATATCAAAATTTAAACACAATGTACATAGTTTATATCTCATATACATGCGTATCATTTCAAATCGCAATTTTTTTCTTCCAGACATGCCAACATTATAAAATCAATCGCACGACTATGCGCAACGGTAATCGTTTCAAAAGTGGGGTTGGAGGGGGCGCCACTATCACGCCAGCAAGCAAGTTATGCGTGTGTGCACTTTCGGTATCTCTCTCGCGTAAATCACGATGCCCTGGCCCGGTCCCATCGCGAGCTGTCGCGATCACAGTGTCCGCCAGGGCGCGCGGATTAATGGTCTGCGCCTAATTAAACATCACGATCGCGCAACGTTTAAATACATCATGTCCGGCTGATGTGGCCGGTCCGTTTAGGTATTAATATTAATGCCCGAGACCGGGTTGTATTGTATTATATACATGCGGATACGAGGAGACGGTGATAACGCCAACAACTCGGACGTTATATCCTCTTCTATGAATATTTATATTTTCGTGGAAGAGTCATTTAATACAATGCAGTAAGAGAGAACTAGTAAATATTCTGACAGTGGGTGGTGGTTGGTTTCTTGTTTGCCGTTTCTCTAGTTTAGCCAGGATTATAGTAGGGAAAATGGCGTTAGTGTCGCAGAATTTTGCGATGTTCTCATCTAGGAGTAGCAACTTCGTTAATTAGTTTGTGTGAAGAGATTACGTGATACCAACTCCATACTTTCGTGTTCATATTGCGGTATATTTGATGTTGTAGTGTGAATGATTGCAATTTTTCTTTAAGGTGGAAGCAATTCTGCGAAAAATTGACATATAACTCTAACCTAAGAACGTAATACATTATTACACTGCAAAAATAGTTCTCAATTTGTCACATGCTTTGCAAATCATTGCTGTCACATTGACAGATGATATAGATTGGTATGATTGGTATTTACATCGTTTTAACCTCCAAAACTTGACACACACATGTACAAATCCATTCCAAATGACATTAAATGTCAACCTTTTTAATCAAATTTTTGACGAGGAGTTAAAAGAATACATACAATTTGGCATTATATTTAGAGCGTCATACAAATAAGCAAGAAAAAACTACAATCCAAAAGGCAGTGGTAAAATCTTGGAAAAGAGAGCAGCTAAATACGTATAAATAAGCTAATTTCTTAGATTATCAGCACCTGAATCCTTGGATAATGAACATACACCATTCTGAGATTAACATCATGTTATCGGCAAGGATGTTTGTATAGGACGTTTAAAATGAGGGACCGGAATTGGAAATGCGTTGGGGACTGCGTAACCCGAATATATCAGAATAACACCCCTTTTACGAAAAGGTCCAGGGTTAATGAACAGATAAATTTTAGAAAGTTTTCTGAAACGAGATCAAAGTTCTAATACGTAAAGGAATTGACACATTGTATTAAAAATTTTCTTCATTAAACCTGGTTTTCTTTGCGGAATATTCGATATACAACTGCACTAATTACCATAAGGCCTCAACCTCCCCTGAGTATGGTGCCTTCAATTGGAAAAGAAACGCCAGCGCATTTGCAGGATAGTGTTGATCGATAATTTATTAAGCTTTTTCGTTTTTTCTGATTTGAAGAAAACTAGAAATATGAAAACTTTCATGGAGATTTTGATGCAAATTTTTGCGACATTCACTACGAATTTTGAACGTTATGAAGCTTGATATACACTGTAGATTGCATGTGAAAAGGATCAAAACCATGGGTGTGTAGTAAGATAAAAGGACAAGCAAAAATCGGCAAAAATTGCAATAACTTGAACATTGATGGCATCCATCCCCTGTCTCAATCCAAAAGAGAAGGAACATGTACTTCAACCACCAATTATCGAGAACTACAGCGATACCAGTTACTAGTGGAACAATTAAGCCCTTTCACTTAAGTTTCTTTGAATAATATCAACACCTTCAAGGGCAACATACTTTATTCTAGCTTCACAAATTTAGCCCCAGACGCGTCTGGACATGAAAAGTTATTTTGGCAATGTCAGGTATGACTCTAAAGAAAAAAGATAGGTAGAGCAGTCAAAGCCTCTTACATTTTGGGCCGGATCTAGATACCTTCATAACCTTCATTATTAATGTACAAAATACCATGACGCAATGGAGACCACTGGAGCTAGAGATCTACATTACGAAGCTTTAGAAATTAAATTGACGGTCGAAGCTTCAGCATGAAGCCATTAAAACGTCTATCAATACGATAACCTCAAAAACAGAATGAAATGTTCTTTATTGGTTGAAAATCATCATGTCAATACCTTGCCATAGCCACCCAAATCTCCTTATGAACTCATGAATTTAGCCAATTCATCCTAAACACTAGAAGTTGGCTCTTAGAGTCACCGTAACCACCAGTAGAGGGAGAGAGTGTTGAATTACTATTTCTGAATAGTTCTTCTAGTTTCTTTTGCAAAGTTCCTCCAAAAAATTCACCTCCCTTCTTGATGTTGCAATTTATATAAAAATATTTCAGAGTGAATATTTTTGACGTATCCGCTGACTCTTTCATCATTGTTTCACGTGAACCTCATCGTATCCTAGACAGGAACGCATTAGCTCTCATGTAGGACGCATCCAACCGTAAATAAACGAAATGCGGCAACACTCAATTTATTTCACGGTGAGCAACCATTAGGCCCCCACACGTAATACTCTACACATAGTGGAAATTTAGTACCGCTGGTTACGGCAAAAAAACCACGGAAAGGCGAGAGGAAAAAAACTCGCAAACAATAGGGTTGGAGACCGTGGCATTAATATCGACCAACGGGAATTTCACTAAAACACGAAACGTAACGAGAGAGATACACCGAAAAGGTGCACGACAGATAGAGATATTTTAGTGTTATTACTTTGGTAACACAACCTACTCAGAGGTTACCTTACTAAGATTATTTTCCTCCTTGAATATATTTCCTTCTCTTGCTTCTTTCGTTTCTATCTACACTCTTCAACGAATAGATTTTTAAATGATGGATGGACGTTAGTTCATTGCATTTTCACCACGAAAGAGAACAGTAGCGCCCCCACATGGCACCGATTCCGGTTACGCGATCTTTTTTCGTTCCTTTTTTGTGCTGTGTGGGTTTTGTTTTTATTGATGATCTTCCTTACAGAAGCGGGTGGTTGTCGTTCGGATGGGAACTTCACAATTGTCACCGCATGTACAACGTCAACGGTAGGGCGGAAACGAGCAGGTGCAGTAGCGCCGGCGTCCTATGGGGCGAATGCGTCGTCGATGAGTAGACGTCGTTGTCGCGCGATCTATGACCTCTTGCGGGCTCGGCGAGACCTGCAAAATGCATTAGTTGATTAAACTGTTCGTTTGGTGTGCGTGGGTGGTATTATTGAGCGTTGGGGGCGAGCACAATTCGCATTCGTTTAGAAAGTAGAATGATAGAGGTGGAAATTGTTGTAGAAGTACAATCGGGTTTGTTCAAAATGTCCTATAGCTAAAAAATCGTTTGTGTCTGGATATGTTGACATTCTTTGTTATTCATTGGGGAGAGTAAAGCTTTTAGGATAATATTAGTGCGATTTTGAATGGATATAGCGAAATCAGAAGAGATGACGTAAAGTTCGCTTGTACAGTAGTAGAAAATGAAAACGTCCTTCTGCTAAATTCGATTGTGCCAATCAATAAAACTTCCAAAATTCAACATATGCAACACAGCAAGAGGAAATATATATACAAAAAAACGGTTTCATTTAAAGGACATTTTGATTGAACTTAATAACATTTAACGTTTGTGCTTTAAAAATAAAAGCACCCTTTGGTGGCGGTGGAATTATAAAGCCGCCCTTAAACGAGGACCGCGAATGCGATTTCGATGTAGTTTGTTTTAAAAATCGACTCAATGCGCTCCAGCGCTATTGAATTTTCGTTGGCGGAAGTAATAAAGGGAGGTTGCCGGCTTAAAAAGCAGTTATGGATAATGATTTTTGGCAACAAATTATTAAAAAAGCTGTTACTATGAAAACGAATAGCAGTTTATGTAGTTTTTGTACGAATATTGAACAAGTTGAATCAGAAGATAATTGATGTTCGTTTTTTTTTCGATTACAAAATATGTTGATAGCTAAATTATTCAAGTTAGGATACATTTTATAGTTAACCTATGATTTTATGCAAAAAAGA
This sequence comes from Popillia japonica, assembly GCA_004785975.1. Lineage (NCBI taxonomy): Eukaryota > Metazoa > Arthropoda > Insecta > Coleoptera > Scarabaeidae > Popillia > Popillia japonica. Next base: position 20,251 of record ML217693.1, on the reverse strand, counting down.
GGATGAGACAACGAGACGTGATGCTTCTAATTCATTGTTTAGAAAAAAATAACTGGAAAATGTTTGAAAAGGCGTTCATGGATGTTTGTGGCTTGCAACATCTAATCTTTCCTCCCTTGGATTTGATCCCATTGAATCCTGGGCTTCTAAAACTTGCTTTCTTTTACTGAAAATTAAAAGCAAGCATATCGTGCACAACGCAAAATCAAATGTTAACATTTTTTTTCCATAAATAAATATTGTATCTTGTTCTTCTCATTGCAAGATCGATTCTTGATTAATACTGCGATCGCGTCGCGTACGTTATCTCTCTAGTACTTGCCGCCAGTATGGGTTTTATTTAGGGAAGGAGAATTAACTACGCAAATTGTGGACCGATTTCTGGTGGATAGTGATTTGTTACAATGCACTTTTTTAGTGATGCAACACAGCTATATATATGTGGAACGAATGCAATGTTGGGTAATGGTGTTGTGCCTCCTCCTAACTTGTTCTACGCCTAAGTTTTGGTGATACATGACTGTTACATGCCAGAAAATGCTCGATCATATGTGGTTCGTCTAGGACGAATCTTTATGGAACAATACCTACCACACGCTTATTTGGCTAACACAGCTATACAGATGAATTGAAGCAAAAGGAGTAGCCATCCTTTCTCCTATTATACAGCTTCTGGTAGACTATATTCCGCATTACCTTCCTGTAATACGGCCAGGTTAAAGAGGTTTCTATTCTACTTTTCTATATTGGCCTAATGTTATAGTTTCAGTTGGTGCAGTTTGTTCACTTGCTTTCGTAGAACTAGAAAGTGGCACCTACTGATGCTATATCTATAGGACCATTGAAGTAAAACTGTTACAATGCTAGAATACAGATGACCCAAAACGGCCAAAACGGCTCCGTTCAACAGCCTCTAAGAAATGATTAACAACGTTAAGACATTTGGTGGATGGGACTTTATAGATACTCCTATCTGCATCAAAACCAACTACAGTGCCTTCTAGTACAGTGCTTCCATTATAAATAAGAATCTTCTCATACTTCAAAGAATTATAACAATCTTATACCATTAGTAGTTTTGTACGAGAACTGTCAAGCATATGGATAAACTCACTAAGATCTTTGGCGAGGTAGAAGAGTTCTTAATAGCTGCGTAATTATGGATCCATAAGCTATAGGTGCTTTTTGTCGTAGATGGATACAAAATACTGAGCACGCCAAGCATATTTTTTGTGACTGGATACTTTTGATCAGGATGCAGTATTTTGTTTAAAATAATTCGTTGTGAACATACTCCACTTGCTTCTAAAACAATACACTATCACAGACCTAATGGAAGAATATATGGATGTTAGACCAGCTTTCTGGAAAATCTGGAATTTTCATCCTAGATTTAGGATGATTGATGTCGAAAACGACTGACAGTAATGGAGGCATAAAAAATGTCTTCGTCGTCTTTACAGGAATGATCTATCAAAAATCCTGTCAGTAGTAAAGAGGCTGTTTTGCTGAATAGCACAATTTTTGTTAACTTAGGCGCAGGTGAGAGGTCTTTCTGTTGTCGTTTCGTTTGTTAATTGCTTGTTTTAGAGGCTTCTCTTGCAGACCGATTATATGCAACACAGATCAAGTTCAATAAAAGATATTTTTTGACTCTTTGGCAATGTTTTTCGTTCGCTTCAATACTTTGGTGGGTTGGGACACATTGAAGAGTAATGTGGTTGTTGTCTTCCAATTAAGTATCTTAAATTACACATATCTACATTTGTCCAATAAAGTAGTTAAGTCCACTGACACTAATGCCTATCCCTACTTCTTCTGTTCTCGAGCTGTTAGTGTATCATGTCAAGGTGCATCTTTTGAATTAACATGCCCACTTAGTACGACTTTCGATGACCCCTTTCTAACGTTGGTCATGTGGCTAATATTGGGATCTTCTCTAATGTCACTAGATTTTAATCCCTTTAATCTACTAAGAGAAAGGGTAAGTTATATAGCCTAACGGAATTTTCCTATAATTTCTGGCCATGGTCCAGAGACAGGTGCAGATAAAAGCCTTGCAAGAAATATATTACGATTGAATCATTCATGCTTCTCATGGTCAGAGCAAACAATCAACTTGACGAAGCTGTGGTTGAAGATACAAACAAAAAAATCCTATTGGAATCTTCCAATAAAGAAATTAACTAACAAAAAATCATTGCCAAAATTCGAGGAATTAATTATTCCAGAACCAATCATTGCAAAACTATTATCCACTAAAAATAAAACATTACATTAACGTCATCATGATCATTTTTTTCGCAAAATGAAACACAAATTCCGCCGTTCAACTTCGCAAAAACAAAACCAGCTCGAACATCCATGTAATAAATACATTTCCTGCCATTCGCGCTCACCGCTAATCTACCGTAAACTTATGCTTTATCGATGAAAACGATACGAAAGTCAAAATATTTTCCCCGTCAACGATATTTTGCTCATATCACCGTATTAACGTGTGTTATTATTGAATCGCGAGTACATTAACGAGATTTATTCGTCGTATTCCAGAACGGAGCGGTTGTGTGGGCGTTCTTCCTTGCCGTTCGTTTCAATAAACCCTTTTAGCGATAAAAATATTCCGTTCTATAATATTACAACTGGAACGCGTTCTAGCAGCGAAAAGCGGAACATCGTCGGAGTTGTGTTATTTGTGAAATCGAACGTTGTTGGTTGGTTAAGGCGTCCGTGGAGGGAACGACAAACCTGCGGCACATGAACGTGAAAAATAGGTCGGGAAAACCGCAGAATACCACACAGAAGTCGATATAAAATGATTACTTTTGGGAAAACGTTAGCTGCTAGATATAAATAAGTAGTAGGTATGTAGGTTAAAAAAAATGTAGTCTCTTTGTACTGATTAACATTCTTCTGAATCACCTGTTTTGACCAGCTTTGTCTATCTTTTTGAGGAGATACTTTAGAGAGTAGGGACTGGCGTTTTGAAATGCCAAAAAAGATTTTTGATTCAATGAAATGCATGCTAGTGCCTTGCTTTGTGAGTTTATACGCCATGCCATTCCCTTTGGTATTTGTGGTCTTTGAACCCACATGAGGGATATATTGCTTTTTATGGCCAGCTGCGTCACTTTTATTTGCCATTCCCAAACCAATTTAGATTCAAATCTATAAGTGGCTAAAACTCTTAGAGCAGCTTGCCTATATGTAAATATTTACGCCCCTTGGCGTATATTTCCTTCTGAAAAATTGTTGGACAGGCTCCTATGGCTCAAGAAAGGTTGATTTCCGGTTCATAAACGCTACCTACTTATTTGTTAGCTTTGTATGTCTCCGTGCATACGGGATGAGTTTTCGAAATTAGGTCCATCGGAGCTCCATTCCTGGAGTCTCGGAATTTGCACAATGAATCACGATTGGTGGTGCAATGTCACATGTTATGCTACCAGTTGGCTTGTTTAAGGATTGTACCCAAGAATCCTTAGATGTGGAGGAATCCTATAGGTGCTTCCACCTGTAATATTACATACATAGGTCAAACTAAACAATATTTCAAGAGCAACTCCAAGAAGAAAATAATAGGGTAGCAAGTACTGGATGGGCACAATTACCTAGATCAAATTTATTATTTCTGTCTTCCCTTAATTAAGTTATCCAACTACATAACTACATGTATGAGATTAGATCATTCGAATATTCAGATTGGAGCAAATAGCACACGTAAATTGGACACTCATTTTAGAGTGGAAAATACTAATGCTAACATTTTGGTAAATAGATCGCATGCATGTATTCAACTACATCGCAAATGCGTATATAGCGCACTTGACTGTAGCTGGGCACAATCGCCGTGCACTAAAAGTCAATTAAAGCAGACATTTTAGGTTAATTGAAGTGAATAGAAGCTTAAGTGATGCGAACGTATTTCGTATTCGCGGTGGATAATTGCATTCCCAAAGGACTAAACATATGTCGCTGCTATTGGTGCAGCTCAGGTGGAATGGCGTTCACATACAAGACAACTTCTAATTGGGTTGTGAACTAGATTTCGGCCAAAATAGCATAATCTCCCAACTTACCATGCACACTTTATACAGGGACACATTTGATTATAACTTATTTAAGATATATCCCTTAACGCAATTTCAAATATATAGACTTCGTTATTACATGGATTGGTGCTTTTCCCCTTCGTATTTTAGTCCCTATATTTTCAACCCTACTTTCGAATTCATACCGAATGGTTTTGCGGCGACGCTTTCTAGGAAAAATCCACAAGTCGTCGTATTTGTTATCCGGCGCGGATGCCTTCACGCGTTGTTAGTTTTCGAATAAAATTTTCTTGAATGTGATCTGCGTAGATTGTATGGTGGAAACTCGGGAAAATAGGCAACACACCAGACGAACGTTATGCGACGCCGATAAAACTCCGATTCCATCACTTTACTTACCGCCAACAATGCTTATGTGATTTTCATGCGGTCCTCCAGGGCCGACCTTTATTTCTGAAACAATAAGAGGAATAGCATGAATTAAAGTTAGTCGCCGTATAAATTGCACATTCTTTATAAATTTATCCTTGTAATGTGCTAACAAACATTAAAATCTAAAGCACTGGTGCTTTGTTTTTGTAAATGTTGACAATTGAATGATGCTTTGGAGAAGCGCTTGTGGTGTTGTAATTATTTTCAAAAATTTATCGGTTAAACTTTGCGTACACCTACGATGTCTACAACCATTTATTTGTTGATGACGTATATATTTTATTTGATACTACTGGGAGCTGTCAGCAGGAGTAAGTAATTAGCAATAGATTCGTCACAATCTGGTATTTTTGGTCGAAATATAAATAGCAACCAATTATATCACAGTGCTACCTATCCGTTAATAACAGTGTGCTTCCACTAAATGCAGCCACCGTGTTGTATCCTTATGGTCAGTGCAGCTGTAGTGGCTTCCCAAGCTTTATAGATATTCGTGACTAACCACTACAGCTCTTAGTGTGTAAATTGTGGGTGTAAACGTATTTTCTCTGCTTTGTTACAATATTATCTCGCAGTTAATAATGCATCACCCATAAAATTCCAGCCATAGACTTATGCACGTTGTAGCCCAAACTATTTGGCGAGAACAACAATAATATTTTGACCACGATTGGTATACCGCCTAATTTGCTTTTATTATCTTCCTGTCATTGGTTATCGTTTTCGAAGACTATACCAGAAGAGTCGACCTTTCCAACTAGTTCAACTTTTTTGGTCATAGCTACAATAATTTCCAGTTTATCCATCGCCAGCTTGCAGCAGACATGATTTGCTATGCCTATAGCTAATTTACAAAAGCAAACGCTAAAAGATCTTCCACCAATACTTATGGCAAGATGTGCGAGGCTTATTTTGACATACATACATTGCTGGTAAGTGCCTATCAGTTACTTCTCATACCTATTACTTCTAAGATAAAAGAGATGTTTTTGGTCAAAAACAGCTGACCAGAATGTGAAGACAAAGTTGAAGCACCAGATGCAGATTGGATATGTGAAGCTGAAGACATAAATTTATAGCAATATAATCAAAATGACGTCAAACACTGGATTACCAATCTTGTGCTCACCACCATCAATGCCGAGGTCTTAACATTTACATTCAAATAATGGAACTTGCTGGATAAAATTCTATGGGTTGTAAGTCAGAAAAAAGTCACCAAATATTTTTTTAGCCTTGTTGCCTATCAAGAAGATCTCTCTCCACCCTCTCTCTCACTATTCTCTACTCTTTCGCCACGATGTAAAGTGGTTTATTTAAGTCAATTGTAATCCCCTTTAACCAAGACTTTTAGTGCAGGTTCTACGGTTTGGGGTATCTATATAGTTGGGAGATTATCAGTGATTTTATAATTTTGACATTTTTTATAGATTAACAAAATAATTTTACCAAATTTCCACGCTATTCTTGTCTATAGGACAGCAGAGACAGCAATGAGCATTATAGCAATCATACTAGCTACAGGGGATATAGTTTTCTCTAAGCAAATAACAAAAATTATGCACATAAAATGGTTTGGTAGATTCCCTGATGATACTGATGTTACAATTACACACAACCCTAAACAATCTAAATCTAAAGAAGAGGGTCAATGTTGGTGTCCTCATTGGACAATAACTAAGGAAGATTCCTGAATGCGTGGACTTCTCAAAAAGCTTACGGATAAGGAGAAAACAGCTTAGAAATTATTTCTAATTGTTAGAAGATTATTGGGAAAGCACAAGGCAAAAACTATGTAAAGCTGGTTGCAAACATGGTGAGAAACGGCTAAAAATGGCCCACTCAAAGTATTGTTAGATCATCATGGGAGTCCTTATTTGGAAGCTAATTTAGTACTAACCCAAATTTAGTCTAAAAAAATTCCCACCTTTAGATCTGTGCCCTTGAAATTTCCCAAACAATGACGTAATATTATCTCTGCATCTGCTATGCTATGTATACAGATTGAACATATGCTGTCTTATTTTCTGCGTTTTCCCCCTCGTTCGTCGCTGCTTATTAGTATTCCACAGCTCTCTTGCGAGGAAAAAAAACGGAGACATAGGCCCGCAGTGTTCCTGCCAACCTTTTCCAACGTAATTGCTTCCGTTCATAAATGGAGAAGAGATTTCTGCGAAAATAAACAAATGTTTTCTATGTGTGTTGAATGTAAGTGGCTGCTGGGAGCGTTACTGGTCGTATAGAGGACACAGTTCGGAGATAAACATGCCGAGAAAAAGGAACGTTCCATAATTTGTCTTAATAAAGTGAGATGCGGCAATAAAGTAATCTTAATTAGGAAATAATGCAGAAAGGAATGCATGATATAGTTGACCATTACTTACAATATTGGATTATTGTTTGTATAATCTGGTACCACACAGAATGATACCAGCCTTAATAAATATTTTTTCTAGAGACCTATTAATAAAGACGAAAGATGCCCCCTTTCTTTCGATATAACCAATTTGTTTTTGACGTCAAGTGGAAACAAAATTTTTTGAAGTAAAAGTAGGAACTTAAAGAATAAGAATAAAATAACAATATAGACTATTGTAAATATATAATTCAGTTTAGTAACTACAACATATCATAATTTTTCATGTTCTTCTAGACGAACCAGTTCTTCACTCATTTTCCATAATTTCATACAAAAATCTTTATCTCGAGTTTTCCAGGGTTGGAAAACAGGCTTGCAGTCGACGAAGTATTTTCCACTAACATGCTGGAGCTGCTTGGATAGTGCCAATTCAATCTGCGTTTGAGCGCCTTCCCAGACAGACTAGCAAAAATTTAAAACCTTTAAAATTGAATTGTAAAATATTCAGATACAGTACCTTTCCTGCTATTGGTAACAAAATCTTTTGAATGATATGTCGGGATAATGTAAGTTCATGACTGAGTTTATTGTGTATTGGAGTAATTACAACACCTGGATGTAGTGAGTTGCATGTAACATTGGCGCTGGATAATTTTTCCGCGATTGTATTGGAAGTGATTATGTTCATCAACTTGGAGTTTCCATAATTCAAGTAGTGTTTCAGAAAAGGATTCAGTGCAGAATTAGAACGATTTTTTATGTTTTCTAATGAAAGATTATTTGCGTGTGCTAAGAGGGAACTGACGAATATGATTCGGCTTGGAGCACTTTTCTTTAATAAATCTAAGGAAGAAGAAGGAAGGAAGATCATTATGCTGCTTACTTAGAGACAAAAATGAAAACTTGGCAAAAACAGATGAGAGTAATTAATTTATTTAAGGTCAAAAGATTTATATTAACAAACTAACGTAAAGCAATGTTATAACTGTACTGACGTCCATATATGGTTTAGTTTTTGCGAGTATTTAATGTGTCCTATACGTCTGGTCTATTAGGAATCTTTGCTGCTTTAAAGTCTTTCTAAATGTCATGTTTATATGTTTGCTCTAAGATATGGCAATCATGTCCAGCGTGTTCTTGGCCAAAGTCCTAGCGAAGACTTTGAGTGACCTAATAGTAAGGTAAGGTCTTAGTTGGAGGTAGTGACCAAAACAAACTTGAGAATTTTGTTTTGAAATCTATCTAAATGTTTCAGGTAGCCTTGTTCCTTCAGTTTACTCAGGAAAAATATGATTACATGTTTCTATAATTAAATCAAAGCTTTTCAGTTATTTGCAAAAATAAGGAGATTTTAATTTTAAGTACCTAACTATACCGTGATCATTTTGAACTGTCCTCAGTTGGTAACAAAAAAGTCCCAGGATTATTAAAAATGGGGAAATATTTACTATCGCGAATTGTCCACACTGGAATTATATGCGACATTTTAAAACGATACGTCCGTTTATAGTCAAAACGATCCTGTCAACACTTATCTAATAACTGTCATTCGTACGTAATACGTCGTACAGTTGCTTATTTTGTATTTATCTTTACTTACATATTCTGTGTCAAGGCGTATTAAGTCACTGCAGCGTATAAGAGATGAGCATATATGTATTAAACTTTCGTAGTTGCTGAAGAACTCGTTTAGCAGTTGAGTTTTAGCAGAAACTAATCTTATTTTCTCTGATACAGCTGTCTTAGCAGATTAGCAATTGCATTTGATGAACAGACTTAAAGTTCAGTTTAGTATAATTTACCAACTGTCACAAGCAAAAACAACCTATACAACATCGCTTTACATTATTTGCTTATTGTGAGTTTATTTATTTTAAATGCAATTTTGCTATATCCATCAAAGAAGTGATAATAAAAAAGTTATTATAAACATCGTGTTTATATGCCGCAAAAACTACAAAATGGTAAACCACCCACCTGCTAACAAATGTGTTAAAAGAAACGGACCAAAATGATTTACTTGCATAGTAATTTCGAAACCATCTTCAGTTAGACAATCTTGTGCAGCCCAAATTCCAGCGTTATTTACCAATATATCTAAACGAGTTTCTTCTGCATTAATTTTTTTGGCGAAACGTCTAACGCTCGCAAATGAAGCTAAGTCTAAATTTATATAAGCGATGTTTGTATTGCCAGTTTCTTCGATGATTTTCCTTACCGATTCTGTTGCATCATCTTTATCGGCTATCAATACTCGTGCATTTCTACCAGCAAGAGTTAACGCAGTTTGATAACCTAATCCTAAAATAAACGTAAGTGTATACATTAGTTATGTATATAGTCTGTTTCATAATACATGAGGGACTCCGATATAATCATAATGCGAATAATTTAAAAAACTGCAGAAAGAAAGAAAATAAAAGAAAATTAATTAAAAAAACAGCCCACTTCAATCAGTATAGTCTTAAAATCTGTTTCGCTATTTGGATGGTTATTTGGCTGGACTATTTTATTTGTATGGTTATTCAATTTTCACAACATGGCGGATTGTAATATTTTTTTTTCTTCTTTGAACGGGGCTATAATACGTTGCCACTATGCAAGAGAACTGATTTCAAGCTAAATTTAGATGCACCAATGAACAGTCGTCATTCTTTGGGTTTGTGTTTACGTTAAAGGGCTTCACCAAACCGCCAATATCTTTTCAGCAGGTAAGATTGAACGTACTATTACAATCAAATCACGAACTAAATCACTTACAATTACTTGTGCTTATCAAACATTTTTATCGGAAATAATGGGTAATTATTGTATGATCGTTATTACAGTCACTACACTATCTAGTGAACGTTCGAGAACTAAAAGTCTCTTAATCAGCCTCTCTCGTTGTTGTTTTCTTGAAGATGTCACTATCACATCTTCGTTCCTTTTGTAAAATATCACCAACAATTTTTCGAAAAGTTGTTTGCGGTAGGCACTTGAGCAAATTTTAAAGCCTGTACTTCATCTGCTGAATTTGATAATTTATTTATTTTTCAATAAAGTATTTTAAACTGTTAGCAGCATCTGTTTCGCATTTATCGATAAACGTTGTCTTCTCTACAGGCACTACTTTATTTGAATTACATATATGCGGCACTTCTCAAGGTCTAAATATTATAATGTTTTTAATGATCGTCTGACCACTGCGGTTATAAATAGACTAATTTAAACGTACATAAAAGCGCACTTTAAGCAATTTTTTCAATAAAGTAAGAAACGTATGTTGCCAATACTTTTTTCCACTTCTAGGTCAATTATAAAACAATTAATTCGATTAAAAATCAATTTATTCCAGAACTTTTACAAATTAGGTTTTCGTTACACAACGTCTTCAGTGGAATAAAATTGACATTTAATTCGTGTCAATTAATAAATAACGAGCCATGCCTATCAACAAAATTATCTACAGATAAAGAAATTCAGTGATATATAGGATTATGTTTACAATATCGTTGACATATTAAGATATTTTTTAAATTTAATAGGAGTATTATTTTAATCATAAAAATCCTTATATTATATTACTGTATTTTTGTCAAGCTCTAACAATTCTGTTCAAGGACTATACAGACATAAATATTCCATTTACACTGAACAATAACAGACAATTATTTACAAATGTAAAAACTAACATTAAAAAAGATAATCAAAGTAATGGCGTATATAAATTAGAATGCAAAGACTGTGATAAATATTACGTAGGTCAGACTAGACAATACTTAGAAAAACGACTTTATAGCCATCAGTACACTGTAACGCATAACATAACCGCAGAAACTGCTTTGTCTAAGCATTCTAAAGAATTAAGACATAACTTTGATTTTGAAAATGTTGAGATTTTAAGAAAGGAAAATAGTTATAAAACGAGATTGATATATAAAATGATATACATTAAAAAAGAAAATCAGGCGGTCAATTTTAGAACTGATATTGAAAATTTAAGTATTATATATTTATAATAATTTAATCACCTAATCACGCCTGAATTTTATCAATTTAAGCTCTTGACTAGGTTTTTTCGTCATGTTTTTCCTAGTCCTTCAACAGAATTGTTAGAGAATTGTTGTGTACAGTGATACAAGGATTTTTATGATTATTAAGTTACATTTAAAAAATATCTGAATTTGACCACGATATTGTACCTAAAAATAATCCTATATATCATTGAATTTCTTTGTCTGTAGATAATTTTGTTGAAAGGCATGGCTAGTTGTTTATTAATTGACACGAATTAAATGTCAATTTTATTCCACTGAAGAAGTTGTATAACGAAAACCTAATTTGTAAGGGTTCTGGAATAAATTAATTTTTAATCGAATTAAAAGTTTTATAATTGACCTAGCAGTGGAAAAAAGTATCAGCAACATATGATAAGTACATAGTCATAAAAATACACACAGGAATGAAATTTAAGATATTCTTGATGTGCTTAAAAAATATATATTCTTAATATTCTAATTGTACTTAACCCCACAGATAAAAAAATGTTTTATTAGAATTAGAAAATAAATCGATCTAGGCTGTACCTCATATTTGTGAGGTGCTTATTAATTAATCTCCTGCAGCTCAGGAACAGAATTTTTCTTTAATCTGGATTATTACCTAATCGGAGATCTTGATATAGCTTGAAACCTACTATACTTAACGGTAAATATACATAAGTATGTATACAGCAAACAAAATATTTTCATTGGGGATATAGGTGATATAGGTAAACAGAGGTAAAATCAGCACTTATCACACCGTTGTAAATAGTATAACTTGGAAACTATAACAGATAGAATAGTGCTCTTCTGACCTTTTTGTAGAAAATGTCATGCTCTACAAAAAAGGTCTTATAATTTTTTTAGAAACCAAAAAATTTGCAAGGCCATTTTTTGTAGAACATGAAATTTTCTACAAAAAAGTCCGACAGAGCACTATTCTATCTGTTATGGTTTTCACACAATTACACTATTTAGGACCCCAATTAGAATATTTCGTTTGCTGTCTATAACACGATGCAGATAATTTACCTGAATTTCCACCAGTAACTAGGACCGTTTTACCGACTAAACAGGTATCACTTCTTGAAATACCAGCCGTTAGCTTGCATAAGATTTTTATGAAGACAGCTACAAGTAGCAGAAATGACACGATTAAATAGCACCAATTACAACAGGTATAGAGTAACATTGTAGTTACTGTATGTCTACTCGAGTTGTATTGTGAATATTGTCAATAGTCCCCATATTATAAACTTCTATAGTAAGCACTTCGAGAATTAAAACAGATTACTACTGACAATTAGTTTAGCTGTCCTTAACGTCTTTTTTAATACGGATAGCCATAAATTTCCATATCCAGTAGCGTTATCAGACCATAATTGCATGTACGTAATACGTTTGAGTTCAGTGGTCCACCTACATACATAATTATCATCTATAGATAATTAAAGAGTCAATTTTTGTATTGTCAATGAGAACACACACCGTTATAGACTAATGGTTCAATGTTTCCAATTCCACCAGTCGATGACTCCTCTGGTTGTATGAATAAATTAGTCACTGAGTATATCAAAAAAATTCTCAAATATCAACCAATCTAGATTTGTATTTGTGTGTTCAACAATGATCACACTAGACCTACTAGCTTTGACATTGAAGTATTCACCACAGATGAAGTACTGGTGTTCGTCATTATACATTACATTAGAACATGATATATATCCTAACTTGTTTGCTGATAAGTCCATTGTGTGGGATATTGAAAGTTGCAACATTTTAGCTCATTGATTTCACCAAAGGTAAGTCAATCAGGACGGATCCGCCCAAAATCACAAAAAAGATATTAACTTTTCTATTAAGTACACATCATATATTCGATGTTTTATACACTAACTACGTAGGAGAACTCCAGGAGAAATTTAGACCTTATAGAGGGTACTAATATCCAAGCACCAATTCTATGAACAATTCAAAATAAAGCTGCAACTTTTGCGGAGCATCTAGGTTATATTTTCGAGAATCTACGTCTAAACTGTGAACCCGGCCCCATCACTTCCTTCAAGTTATAGGATGGATCAGTTTTCTGCTGATTTCCCAAAAATTGCCAAAGCAATAAAATTCGGCAAGCTTTACAATACTACCAGTTATTGCCAAGTAAGCAATTCGGCCTGCTGGGAGTTACTGGTCGTATAGAAAACGCAGTTCGGAGATAAATATGCCGAGAAAAAGGAACGTTACATAATTTGTCTTTATAAAGTGAGATGTGGCAATAGAGTAACTTTAATTAGGAAATAATGCAGAAATGCATGTTATAGTTGACCATTACTTACAATATTGGATTATTGTTTGTATAATCTGGTACCACACAGAATGATACCAGGCCTTAATAAATATTTGTTCTAGAGACATATTAATAAAGACAAAAGATGTTCCCTTTCTTTTGATCTAACCAATTTGTTTTTGACGTCAAGTGGAAACAAAATTTTAGAAGTAAAAGTAGGAACTTAAAGAATAAGAATAAAATAACAATATAGACTATTGTAAATATATAATTCAGTTTAGTAACTACAACATATCATAATTTTTCATGTTCTTCTAGACGAACCAGTTCTTCACTCATTTTCCATAATTTCATACAAAAATCTTTATCTCGAGTTTTCCAGGGTTGGAAAACAGGCTTGCAATCGACGAAGTATTTTCCACTAACATGCTGGAGCTGCTTGGATAGTGCCAATTCAATCTGCGTTTGAGCGCCTTCCCAGACAGACTAGCAAAAATTTAAAATCTTTAAAATTAAATTGTTAAATATTCCGATACAGTACCTTTCCTATTATTGGTAACAAAATCTTTTGAATGATATGTCGGGATAATGTAAGTTCATGACTGAGTTTATTGTGTATTGGAGTAATTACAACACCTGGATGTAGTGAGTTGCATGTAACACTGGCGCTGGATAATTTTTCCGCGATTGTATTGGAAGTGATTATGTTCATCAACTTGGAGTTTCCATAATTCAAGTAGTGTTTCAGAAAAGGATTCAGTGCAGAATTAGAACGATTTTTTATGTTTTCTAATGAAAGATTATTTGCGTGTGCTAAGAGGAAACTGACGAATATGATTTGGCTTGGAGCACTTTTCTTTAATAAATCTAAGGAAGAAGAAGACCGGAAGGTCATTATGCTGCTTACTTAGAGACAAAAATGAAAACTTGGCAAAAACAGATGAGAGTAATTAATTTATTTAAGGTCGAAAGGTTTATATTAACAAACTAACGTAAAGCAATGTTATAACTGTACTGACGTGCATATATGGTTTAGTTTCTACAAGTATTTAATGTGTTAATGTGTTTGTGTGTTTGTAATACATATGTACATCTGGTCTATTAGGAATCTTTGCTGCTTGAAAGTCTTTCTAAATGTCTTGTTTATAGGTTTGCTATAAGATATGGCAATCCTGTCCAGCAAGTTCTTGGCCAAAGTCGCAGCGAAGACATTGAGTGTCCCAATAGCAAGGTAAGGCCTTCCTTGGAGGTAGTGAACAAAACAAACTTGAGTATTTTGTTTTGTAATCTATCTAAATGTTTCAGGTAGCCTTGTTCCTTCAGCCTACTCAGGAAAAATATGATTACATGTTTCTATAATTAAATCGAAGAGCTTTTCAGTTATTTGCAAAATAAAGAGATTTTAATTTTAAGTAACTACACTGCGATCATTTTGAACTGTCCTCAGTTGGTAACAAAAAAGTCCCAGGATTATTAAAAATGGGGAAATATTTACTATCGCAAATTGTCCACGCTGGAATTATATGCGAAATGTGAAAACGATACTGTCAACACTTATCTATTAATTGTCATTCGTACGTAATACGTCCTACAGTTGCTTATTTTGTATTTGCCTTCACTTAGATATTCTGTGTCAAGGCGTATTAAGTCACTGCAGCGTATAAGAGATAAGCATATATGTATTAAACGTTCGTAGTTGCTTAAGAACTCGTTTAGCAGTTGAGTTTTGGCAGAAACTAATCTTATTTTTTTTGATACAGCTGTCTTAGAAGGTGAGCAATTGTATTTGATGAACACTTAAAGTTCAGTTTAGTATAATTTACCAACTGTCACAAGCAAAGACAACCTATACAACATCGCTTTACATTATTTGCTTATTATGAGTTTATTTATTTTAGTTTTTATAAACATCGTGTTTATATGCCGCAAAAACTACAAAATGGTAAACCACCCACCTGCTAACAAATGTGTTAAAAGAAACGGACCAAAATGATTTACTTGCATAGTAACTTCTAGCCCATCTTCAGTTAGACAATCTTCTGGAGCCCCAATTCCAGCGTTATTTACCAATATATCTAAACGAGTTTCTTCTCCATTAATTTTTTTGGCGAAACATCTAACGCTCGCAAATGAAGCTAAGTCTAAATTTATATAAGCGATGTTTGTGTTGCCGGTTTCTTCGATGATTTTCCTTACCGATTCCGTTGCATCATCTTTATCGGCTATCAATACTCGTGCATTTCTACCGGCAAGAGTTAATGCAGTTTGATAACCTAATCCTAAAATAAACGTAAGTGTATACATTACTTATGTATATAGTCTGTTTCATAGTACATGAGGGACTCCGATATAATTATAATGCGGATAATTTATAAAACTGCAGAAAGAAAGAACATTAATAAAAAAAAACAGCCCACTTCAATCAGGATAGTCTTAAAATCTGTTTCGCTATTTGGATGGTTATTTGGCTGGACTATTTATCCGTACGGTTTTTCAATTTTCACAACATGGCGGATTGTAACATATTTTTTTCTTCACAATCTATCCCATTTGTTAAAAAAGGATCCTGTCATAATTTCCTAAGATCTCCTTAGATGAACTAGGCTATAATACATTGCCACTATGCAAGATAACTGATTTCAAGGTAAATTTAGATGCATCAATGAACAGTCATCATTCTTTGGGTTTGTGTTTACGTTCAAGAGCTCTCACTAAACTGCCATCTTTTCAGCAGGTAAGATTGAAGGTACAGTAGGTAGGTACAGGAAAAGTAACTCAGCTTTGACTTTATTATTAGGCCTGTTCGTTTGAATTGCTAACTTACCAAACATTTTTATCGCAAATAATGAGGAATTATTGTATGATCGTTATTGCAGTCACTACACTATCTAGTGGAATTTCGAGAACTAAAAGTCTCTTCATCAGTCTCTCTCTCGTTGTTATTTTCTTGAAGATGTCACTATCTCATCGTCATTATCATTTCTTTTTTCCTTTTGTAAAATACCACCTTAAACAATTTTTCGAAAAGTTGTTTCCGGTACTTAAGCAAGTTGCAAAACCGTGTGCTTCAGCTGCCGAATTGGATATTTTATTTATTTTCAACAAAGTGTTTTAAACTTTTAGCAGAATCTGTTTTGCATTTATCGATAAATATTGCCTTCTCTATAGGTACTGCTTTATTTGCATGATCTGCGGCACTTCTCAAGGTCTAAACATTATATGTATATTTTTTAATTATTGTCTGATAATCGCAGCTATAAATAAACTAATTTAAACGTAAATAAATGCGCACTTTAAGCAACATTTTCAATAAACTAGGAGTAAAATTTAAAATATTCTTGATGCGGTTAAGAAAGATATTCATAATATTCTAATTATACTTAACCCCAGAGTTAAAAAAAATGTTTTATTAGAATGGATATCGGTATATAATGACTACAATTATTCAATAAGTAAATAAATCTATCTAGACTGTACCTGATATTTTTCAAGTGTTTGTTAATTTATCTCCTCCAGCTCAGGAACGGATTTTTTCTTTAATCCGGATTATTACCTAATCGGAGACCTTCATACAGCTTGATACCCACTATATGTAATATATGTATATACAGCAAACGAAATATTTGAATTGGGATGCGTGAGCAATGCTAAAATATGTAAGTACACAGAGGTAAAATCAGCAATTATCACACCGTTGTAAATAGTGTAACTTGAAGACTATAACAGATAGATACTGTTCTTCTGACTTTTTCGTAGAAAATTTCATGCTCTACAAAAAAGGTCACAATTTTTTTAAAAACCAAAACAAACTTTACTTTTTTGCAGATGCAGCCTTAACAGTGCAAGCTATCAAAAAATTTGCAAGGCTTTTTTTGTAGAGCATGAAATTTTCTACAAAAAAGTCCGGCAGAGCACTATTCAATCTGTTGTGGTTTTCACCCAATTACACTATTTACAAAGGTTTTATCTTCTCTAGGACCCCAATTATAATATTTCGTTTGCTGTATACAATATAATGCAGATATTTTACCTGAATTTCCACCAGTAACTAGGACAGTTTTACCGACTAAACAGGTATCACTTTTTGAAATACCAGCCGTTAGCTTGCATACGATTTTTATGAAGAAAGCTATAAGTAGCAGAAATGTAACGATTGAATAAAACCAATTACAACAGCCATAGAGTAACATTGTATGTTACTGTACTACATATTACGAGTTGTATTCGATCAGAAGTTTGCAAGTTAACAGTTGGCTGCGTGAATAGTCCGCATATTATAAACTTCTGTAGGAAGTATCTCGAGAATTGAAACAAGTTACTACTGACAACTAGTTTAGCTGTCCTTAACGTCTATATTTAAAACGGATAGCAATAAATTTCCATATCAAATATAATTATCAGATCATAATTGCATGTATGCAATATGTTTGAGTTCAGAGGTCTACCTACATATACCTATAATTATTTAAATAATAATTATCTATAGACAATTAAATTTATAATGCAGGTCGTAAATTGCTGTTGTGTCTATTTCTATATTTTCAAATGAGAATAGACTAGTGGTCCAATGTTTCCAATTCCGCAAGTCGATGATTCCTCTGGTTGTATGACGAAATTGGTCAATGAGTATATCAAAAAAATTGTCAAATATCAACCAATCTAGATCTGTATCTGCATGTCAACAATGATCACACTAGACCTACTAGCTTTGACAGTGAAGTATTCACCACAGATGAAGTGCTGGTGTTGGTCCCTATACATACATTACATTAGAACATGATATATGTATATCCTAACTTGTTTGCTGATAAGTCTATTGTGTATGATATTTAAAGTTGCTCTTCACACATCAATTTTTCCAGATATATGGAAAATATACAAAATCAAACCAAATTTTAAAAAAAAGAGTGTAAATGCAACATTTTAGCTCATTGATTTCACTAAAGGTAAGTAAATCAGGACAAATCCGCCCAAAATCACAAAAAAGATATTAACTTTTCTATCAAGTACACATCATATATTCGAAGTTTTATACACTAACTACGTAGGAGAACTCCAGGAGAAATTTTGGCCTTATAGAGGGAACTAATATCCATTCGCCAATTCCATGAACAACCTAAAATTAAACTTGCAACTTTTGTGAAGCATCTGGGTTATACATATTTTCGAGAATCTACCTCAAAACTGTGAAGTCGTCATCACTTCCTTCAAGTTATAGGATGAATCAGTTTTCTGCTGATTTCTCAAAAATTGCCAAAACAATAAGATTCAGTAAGTTTCACAATACTACCAGTTATTGCCACTTAAGAAATTCGGTCTGCAAAGCTTATCGGCTGATTGTCACCTACTTTGGATTTGGCAGGGGTTGTCTCAACTTCCGGCTGGGCAATAATTTCAGATTGGCAGTCTTCACGGAGTCGTATCTTTTTGTTGGGGTCTTCTCTATATGGTACAGAATTGCTTACATGTTAGTGATATCTTAAGGAGTACAAGATTGGCGTGTATGTTGACGCCACTGCAATTGCTCAAGGGATTATGCCTTGACAGGCCAGGGGGTTGGTGACATACACCACATTTGTTGTTCGAAATGTGGCATCTGAGGATGAATTCCTTCAATTACAAAGCTGTTAGGGTTTCTAACAAACAAAACCTTCTCCTAATTGCTATTTCCATTAACACTAAAAAGTACAACTACTATCTTAATTGGCGATGAGTAACTTTCTTAGAGATCTGGTTTGATGCACTGATAGGCGATGCATTCTTCATTTTCAGGCGGAATTTTTTCAACATGATTGCCGGGTTTGTTTCCATATTTGTCACCTTCTTAAGATCTGAGTCTCGGAATAGAACATTTTTCATAGAAGCGGGCGTTGCAAATCGTTTTGGCGGTTTAATGAGTTCATGTCAAACGCTCATTCTCTGTACATGCAGTAGCACAGTCTAGAGATAGGCCTGTGTCACTGCAGTTAGGTGTAGGTCAAGGTCTAGAGTAAAGAACAACAATTTGCTGATTTTTGGGATATCGACAACAATTATGAAATTGATATCCAGGTCATTCTTTGTAGATCATGCACTTCAGAAGTAAACTAGTTTTTGGCCGAAGTTCAGCTTGGCATGCCTTAGGGGACAGTTTTAGACCTCATCTTGTTATTGATTCAAAATGCTATTCAGCATTTGCAGTATTGTTTTATTCCAAATATGATGTATCTACTTCTTTGCGAACTATTTGCTTAAAATCCTACCAATATCATAATATATTCTCTTGTGTATTTTAGATTAAGGGGTCGAAAGGTTATATCAAGGATTAACAGAGCGAGTAAAGGGCAAAGCTCCTTGGTTGTGTTAAAGTGAAATACGACCTCAATCTCCTATACGCATAAATTTTTGGCGTACTTTTCTCTTCTTCGCGTCGTTTCCATCATTTTTATGTCCGATACCTTTTCCAGCAATATATGAGCTTACGTTGCGCTGGCGGGGTTACCGCAACGTTGGATG
>SMLS01062070.1:0-12793 GCA_004785975.1 Popillia japonica | reverse complement strand
TATTATTATTATTATTATTATTATTATTATTATTATTCCCTACCAGGATAGCAAAATATAAAAGCTACGTGCACCTTTTTATTTGAATATAAACAAACGAAGGAACAGTAGGAAAAACCATGACATTATGGGGATGTATTGGTTGTTGTAATATCTACCAGCAATTTTGACCGTGCGAACAAAAGGCTAGAGTAATTGCTTTATCAATTGGTTTAACGATTATAGAAGCTTATCAATGTGGAAAGCTTTACTGTGGCTATGTGAAATACAAAAGGCATCATATCCTATTACTACCGGATTCATACCGGGCTTTCAATAAATACCGAAACCCACCTGACCTTTTAGATATGCAACCCATTTAACAGTATGGTAATACATATTTTTAAATATAAAATCTAAAAATTTTTATTTACATATATTGACAATTAAAATTTTACAGGTTAGGTTTATATAGTAAATAATCACAACTAAGCAACAACTGAACGACAGAAACAGAGACGTATAAAAACTGTCAAATCAAATATCGACTAGTAACTCAGTTTAGACCAGAGATATAGAATAAAGAGAACGCCCATAAACCACTGCGCATCCAAATTTTGATGTACACACTGGGAGTCGCCATTTTTAACCTTCAGACTACCAACATACTTAAAATTTAAGGTTGTAAACCCATAGATGAAATATTCCCTACAAAATAATCAGAGAGATAAGAGTAGGAAGGATGCGCATAAACCACAGCGCAGCTAAATTTTGATTTTGTTTGTGTTACCTAGGTTACGTATATATAACTTTTTTCGGCTGGTTTTTGAATTTACGAAAAACAATTTATTATTTTTGAGGTTACAATTACATTTTCAGTTATTAATTTGAATTTGTTTAACATCCCGTCTACTGTAAGAGCGTGTAAGAACGTTTTAGGGAGGATTTTCATCATTTGATTTTGTTATACATGCATGATTTCTTAATTTTACTTACGTTTTCTTACGGGAAGGATATTGCAAGAGTGGTTTAAAAGTAGTAGAATATCGTATGCCTAATATTTATAATACTCAAATTGATAATTTTTAAGTGTAAAGCAAATATTTTGAAAGTTTTTAGGGAAATTAAATATAATACACTTGAATTATATGTATTATTTTAATAATTTGAGTCAATAGCTATGCTTGTTCAATTGAAAATTACTTAATTGAATAAAACCATGGGTTAGAACAAACTATTCATACCATTGTTCTGTAGATTATTCTGTAGAGAATGCTAAGTCTACGGGTTTGCAACATTGAATTCCAAGTAAGTTGGTAGTATGAAGGGTAAAAATGGCGACTTTCAAAATTAGACATTCGCGCATGTTATACGAGCATTCTCCCTACTCTATATCTCTGGTTTAGACCGGTTAGATAGCTAAGGGATATTTTTTGTTTTACCAACATATTATTTACGTCATCTTACGTCAGAGATCACGTGGGTTTCGATTCTTATTTAAAACCATTTATATAATACTATATAACAGAAACGCAACGAATTGTTCTCTAAACATATTGTTGTATTGATTTTCTTGTTGTGCTAGTTACAAAATGCGACCAACAAAGATTAAAGTGTGCCAAAATGAATATGGCGAAACGAAGTATATATAGGTGTAAGAATGATAAACTAACCTATAACATAAACACAAACAGACAAAATAACAGACTAACACACTACTTGACAGCTAATTCAAACGCATTATGGGTAAAGCTATACCTAGAAGATAGTTTTGATAAAATTAGAAACAAACACAGTACAGCACGCTTCAACCTTTGTTTCCGCACTGTACACTTATGTATTAATAATCACTATCACAATGTATATTCCTGAAAATAACTACCATTTTGTATCTGTACTAAATGACAGAAATTACTTTGTAGTTTTAAAAGATTGAACAGTTCTGAACGTGTACATATATTGTTGGGAATGAAGTTTCAACTTGTCTTACATAAATGTTGGGTTTAATGATGGAATTCTAATTGAGGTTACATCCCGTACATACTAGTTTATTTTAAGAAATTAAATGAGTCGAAATGAACATGTTACAAATATCAATACAAAAAAGCATAATTAAATGGCATAGTTTTTTGCCAACAAAAGTAGGTATTGCTTTTCTTCAAAGATAATCGTTTTGTTTTCTGTCAAGGATTTCGCCGGTAACATTTTACTACGTGTTTTCTAGTATATCGCCCTAGTTTGTATGTACACAACGTCGTAAAGCTTGCGCAGCATTTCGCCACACCCCATATTTTTACCGTCGTATTTTAGTTATCGCGAAGAAAACTTACTATTTGCGATCAACTTTCGCGCCGTACTTACTTGACGTCGTCTACCCAGTGCAGGTTACCCTAAATAATGTTACAACCCCGATCCATCCCGAACAATCGATATTATAATAGTAGTTTGCTAAGCATATGCGTCAGTGGATTTTCGCAAAACTCCTTCGCCAATTAAACATGAACGTTTGTAGACTGGTGGAGACTTGCTGGCTGTCAGGATAGACTCCGTGTTACGACCGGAACGTCGCGACCGTATCGATCTGAGTCTTCGGGGACGTCCGCTGCCCATCGTCGGGCCAAGGATTTTTCAGTCGGAATCCGTTTAGAACGTTTTGCTCTAATGCAATGGATATATAGGGCAAACTGAACGTAACAATTGCAATCAAGTTTAAGCGGAGATGGATAGATGGAGCGGATTAGCTGGTTCTATGTTTGTTCTTAATTCTGTTCACATTAATGATGACCGATCGGAAAGGTTTTCTTGCTTTTTTAAGTTATTAGTTTGTTTTGAACAGCAATTTTCTTTGCGTTCATTGTAGATATTCTTATCTGGTTGTGTTGCTTGATACGTATACAGTTTTAAACTAATTAGTTTCTTTAATTGGTAACACTATTAGCATATTTTACATGTACATACATACATAAATTCATATGAACCAAAGTACTACATCTTAATCTAGAAGGAATTTCTATTTTGGAAGTCCATGTAAAATACCACGTAAGGTTATTATAGTGTTTCCATATACACAATCAGCTTAGTAATAAAATTGATATATTATACTAAGCCAGAGTGTGTATTTTCGTTCTTGATCTCAATTTACTATTATTCTCATTTTATAGATACCATTATTATAAATAGGTAGGTACAATGCTATTGTAAATGCAATATATTATTGTGTGAGTTCCACACTCCATTATCCGTGTACCAAAACGACAACTCGTCACAGTTCTGCTCCTAGAATTGTTCTATATTCGATGGCCAGCTATAAATATCAGTAAAGCAAAGTATCAGTGTATGGAAAAATTGCATTCAATATCGATTTGGAAAAAAAAAGGATTGTGCTCGTTTGTCTATATCTATTTGACAATTTTCAAAATATTATTACCATAGCTACGAAATACATGATGTCATCTAAATGGCAAGCCCATTATTCCACTTGCCAATGAAGCAATGGATCCATA
The DNA here is from genome assembly GCA_004785975.1 of Popillia japonica. Lineage (NCBI taxonomy): Eukaryota > Metazoa > Arthropoda > Insecta > Coleoptera > Scarabaeidae > Popillia > Popillia japonica. Next base: position 9,311 of record SMLS01062070.1, on the reverse strand, counting down.
GAAAGAGATCTTAAGAAGTCGAGTACTGGGTAAATAAACGTTTCGAAGTGCCAGAGCACATTTTCTGAAATGGGTATAATAAAGTTCTTCATTGTTGAATGGCTTTTTAAAATGTTAAAATAAAAAAAAACAAAATCGTGTTTCCTCTTTTTTGAGTATTTTTTCTAGACGTTGGAACCGTATTTTTTGGGATTACAGCACAACCTGTTACGAATCGAAAAAAAGTTTAAAACAAAAACTACATACTTGATGGCGTAGAATCCGAATCGGCAATACGAAATGGGGGTTCCTATTTAAGATTTCAAAATTTTTCCCCTCCTTAAACTCTGGGAGGGAGTGGGGAGAGGGGACAGAGAGAAGAATGGGAATCGGGTTCGTCACCCTTCAGTGAGCCCCTACATTATACCAATCTTATGAAGATCTTTTTTTGATTTGATGCAGTGTTTTAGAGATATTCCATTGTCTCTAGATAAAAAAACTCACCCAGTATAAATTGATGAGCTAGATCTGATTTTTCTTCTCTAACAGCAAATAGGTTTATAAAAGTTTTGTTTTCTTTACGTTTAGCTATTCTATAACGGTTCTAGAACCATTTGTAAAATGTTCTAGAAGTATTCAAACAATTCTTGATAAAGAGCAGGTATTAGCATGTGAACACTTGTGACTGATCGATACCTAAAGTTAAAAATAAAAGACAGGCATAGGTAGTTTCCGTTTGTTAGTACAAGAAAGGCGTATACACTATATTATACTGTGTCATTGTATTGGCGAAAGCATAGCTTGTTGCATCCTTATCTTATACATCCATTTTCCATTTCGTTCAGCGTAGTTCAGCGATACCTTAGATTTTCCCTAGAGCCGAAGATCCGGAGTGAAAATCCAATTCTATGCAGAGTGCGTGTGCAATAGCAACACACTGTTGTTATCGCATATCAGCATGCGGAAGTCACGTAGTCGCGTAGATTCTCTCACTTGCTGTCGGCCAGTCATTACTGAAGTATTAATTGATCGGTTGTCAAAGTGCCCTCTATATGTACATATGTATGTATGTAAACATATAAACTTAGAAATACCAAAGAAAATATAAAACTCGTCTGTCTTATGCAATAGCGATAAGACAAAAGTTTCTGTAAGTGTAGTTTCATACATTGTTAGTTATGTAACTGTATGTAGGTGTATGACAATTCCACGGTAAGTTTGTGCATTTTAAATTGCAAATATTCCATTTAAGATGAAATAGTCTAGTAAGATAAAGTTATAAACTTGCATTTAAACCTAGGATGCACGCCTAAATTATTACACAGATTACACAGAGATGCAATAGGTCCCTGGGGAGGGCCCGTGATGTTAAGAATATGCAGATACTTTGTTTGACGCTGTTTTGATCTCCAATATATTTAATAATAGAAATATACACAAGCTAACGACTTCTACGTTAACATTTATTTCATGTAACGCTGCAGGATCTACTATTAACGAGACGACATCAAAGAAGAGACGTCGCTATTTTCTTAGAAACGATTCTCGTGAAATTTTCGTTTTCTGGTGATGTGTAAGCGCTATTATACGGCTTTGCTTTTTATATTTGCGGCATTATATTAGCCGAGACGTATACAGAACGCCTATTTTCTCTGATGGTATAGACAAAGTGCGCTGTCATGCTGTCATTTTGAATTACTTGCAACGTTTCACGCTCTAACTTGAGTTTCAATTCCCTCGGCCAAGAGCAGCCACTATATCAGTCACTCTTTTTCAGATAGTTTCTCTAACATCAGCGAAGTTGGATATCGATCCAATAGGAACGAGCCCGGTGTGGTTTTGTGGAGTTAGCACACGCTACTTCACTTACCCGATCTTGTTGTTGAGTAAAACAGTAGTGCTATTTCCAAAGAATAAGTAGAATGTTTTTATGTTATATCGCTGATTTTATCGCTTCAACTTCCACGAAGACGGATACATTTTCGTATTCTCGCCTAAGATTGTATGGAACGATAAATAAATTTATATTCAGCTCTACTATTAAGTTGAAGTTGTCCATCTTTTCCTCGTATTTGATTTTTTAATGCCATTTTATACTTTAACTTATAGATAGATATAGAAAGCTACAGTTTCAGGATTTGTAAGAGTTTTAACGTCCCAGTCTTTAGAAGTACATATATGTACATATACTCTGGTGGAAATGAACGACCACACAGTGTATAATCTGAACGCGTGGGTCTAGCGTAATGAAATTTGGTATGAAACCTCAATGCAGAGAGCGCTGTAAACCTGCTGGGACGGAATGCATCAATAATAATAATAATACCTAATAATTTCATTCAACATTTTATTTCATAAAAATGCAAAAGTATAAAATACGTCATAAAAGAAAAAGTAGGTACTTGATTCATTATTGAAAGAAGTCATTGACACTATATAGGCACTTATGTATCTGCGAGAAATCTTTTTAGTGATGATTTGAAAGCATTAAATTGTTTATTTTTTAACTCTTCTGGGATGCTGTTATAAATCTTCTACGTTTCAGTTACTGCACCTTTATATATTCGAGTGTATGTTGTTTGCGGCAACCGCAACATAGATTTACTACACTCTCGGGTATTATACTCATGATTTGCTTCGTGTTTTGCAATTAGTTCATTGTAGTGTTTTTTCGCAAAACATGCGGATTCAGGTATATATAACGCTGGTAAGGTAAGTATGCTATATTGCTTAAATATGTTTCTGCAGGTTTCGGTTCTTTTCAATTGGAACACACTTCGGAGGATTTCTGAAGTACGAAAAACTTATCGGTATCTGTGGAATTCCCCCAGAAGATAATAGCATAGGCTAATCTTGATGCAACATACGCATTATATGCCGCTAGGGCAGCCTCCACATGAACTTCTGATGCTATTATTTTTAAAGCATAGACCATTCCAGATATTTTTTTGGCAAGTATATTTATATGTTCTTTCCAATTGAGGGCACTGTCAATGTAAAGTCCGAGGAACTTGACATTATTTGATGAGAGTATTTGTTGACTCTGATACTTAACTTTTAGATTTTCATCTTTCCTCAACGCAAAGTTTATTAAGATTGTTTTATTTACGTTCAGTTTTAGATTATTTTCGAGAAACCATTTATTCATGTCTTGTAGGGCTTCTACAATTTCATCCTGTAATGTCTCTGTACTTTTGCAGCGATGATAAGAGAGGTATGGTCTGTGTACATATTTAAAAAGTGCCTTGTTATGTGTGGCAGATCGTTTATGTATAATATAAAGAGGAAAGCTCCTAGTGTTGAGTCCTGCGGTATTCCTCGCTTTATATTTAGCCAACCTGATTTATATACTTCGCTATTACAGGATATTTGAATGCGTTGCAGCCGATCCGTTAAGTAGGATATCAGCAACTTATGTACGACCCCCCTAAAGCCCATTCTGTGGATCTTTTCCAAAAGAATTGCATGATCCACACTGTCAAAAGCCTTCGATAGATCTAAGAAGACGCCTGCTGTTTTGTTTTTGATCGACCTCTCTTCTGTAATCTTTCTAATGGACATATATATGGCTCTTGTGGTAGATCTTCCGCTTATGTAAGCATTTTGTAGGGTGTTTAATAATTTGCACGATTCTGCAAAATTTATTAGTCTTATTAGAAGAGCTTTCTCAATAACGGAAGTACCCTCCGCGAGCGGTGCGTACCATCGCTACACGACGAGGCATGGAGTCAATAAGTCGTCGTATGGCAGTGAGAGAGACGGCCAACCTTGCGCCTCAACTTACCACCATAGCTACCCAACGTTAACCGGGGAAGTTGGATAACGTTGAAGTCTCCGACTGATCATATCCCAGACATGTTCGATCGGATTCAGATCCGGAGAACGAGCTGGCCATGGAAGCATTCGTATACGCTGCTGTGCATGGGGGGCGCCGAACATAGGGAAGCTGTCACATGTTAACATCCTTGTTAGGAATTCACGCGCAATAGATTTAAAAATAATAATTTTCTGGTCTTATTAAAATAACTATCTTAACTATGTATCTATTATCTAAATTATGGAAAGTTTCAAGGCTACAACTAAATGACAATTCTAACATGTTTTTAAATATACATGGTTCTTAAACTAGTTACAGGAATATAACTACAGGGTGTCCGCGATATACAAAGCAAGCTTATAAGGGATGATAGCTACAACGATTTAGAAACAAAAACATATAATACACCCTGGGTCTATCTGTAAGCGTAAACGAGAAAAAAAATTATTTCTCATGTCACAAACTCCGACGTATACTGTACAGCGGCAGCCGATCAGTACAACATTTACCCGACGATTACAGGCGTGTGTTATTGCAAATGGGCAACACATCGAGCCTTTCCTGTAATACATTTTCTCCTGTCTCTCAAAAAAGTCCTTTTTAGGACCACCAATTTATCACAAATAAAAGAAAAGAACTCAATTTTGTAGTAGCCTTTACGAAAGAGCTTAAAGCACCATAACATAATTGCAGTAATTACATTGTTTTCATTCAATGCAACTTTCCCTCAACTTAAATTTTCATTTACCGATCGGAGGCTGCTATTAAATACGCCCTTTTCACCTTAACTTCAATATAACATAGATTTTATTGTCATAACATTATTAACAAAAACGCAAAGGTACCTTTATTTTTAAAACGTATGGCCATTGACTTCGTACGATACAATAGTCTAATGTAGTTCAAGGTCGTATAAACAGATGATACTTGGCTTGCATCTGTGCTTCTATTGAATACGTGTACAGTATGGTGTAAGAGAAATGACACCACGCTTGAATTTCAAAGTATTAAATAATTCGTTTTCATCGTTGTTTTCAGTTATTTTCAACCCTAAATTTTTGATATGGTTTTTTGGTTATTTAAGAAGCAATATGGATGAGTTTTCTTGTACAGTTTGACCAAATAAGGTTTTTTAGAATTTTTTTTTCTCGTTTACACTTACAGATAGACCCCAGGTGTATTATATGTTTTTGTTTCTAAATCGTTGTAGCTATCATCCCTTAAAAGCATGCTTTGTATATCGCGGACACCCTGTATATACATACATAGAGGAAACCCTCAGGATGAATATATTTAACATAACTTTATTAAAAAAATAAACATAACATATGAAAGTATTAGGCATAAAACAAAAAAAATTATTTCTTGCGCGAGTCAAATTTCCCATTTTAGGAATATATATATCTAAAACGGGATCAGTAGTGTTTCTAAAATGGGATTGTATTTCTGAAGCACATATGAAATAACTGGCCTCATTGTCTTACACTCCGCATAAGCTACGTGGACCCATCTTTGACCACCAGGTGTCCAGCTTTGAAAATCTACTTCACAATAAAAGCACACAGGATGGGATACATCTCGTTATAGAAGCACATGGCGTATCCTATTTTATCAATACATTAACATGTAAACAAACAGTGCCTCACGTTTTCCATATAAGAATATAATTTTAAAATTTTATAGATTATGTGGCCGTTTATGTGCTAGCAACCGGTAAAAAACTTATCGCCGTCATCCTATTGGCCATAAAAACAAAAGTTTATGCTTGTAGATCTAAGTTTCTACAAGAAATATGTTAAAAACTTAAAAACTCACTTAACGGCTTTACACCAATTACGATTTTGGTCCAACTGCTGGAGATTAGTCATACACTGGTAGGAGGTATTAGGTCAATTACGCAACAGATGCTACTGTATGTACTGCAAAAATAATTAGGGTATCCCGTTTTACCACAGCATCCCATTTTATGTAAAGTTCTCCTACATACATACATCTACACGTAAATTCCGATAACTTCAAATACCACAACTTTGCTGTTTTGTACATGCTTCTAGAAGTGATGATATTTCTAACGTTAGGTAGTGCTTAAATTGTTACTAACTCGGTATTTTATTGATGATGATGAATCACTTGTTATCAAAACATATGTTCCGAATGAATCAAAAGTGGTGTTGGGAGTTATGGGAATTTGCCTGTATTGTTATTGGTTAGTATGGGCTAAGTATCAAATTGTAAAGTTCAAGGAGACTTCTGCAACATCTTTCAAACGTTTCATTTTATTATACTAATTAACTTTTATAATTCAGATAGTAACCTTCCGTCATCTGTTTCACAGCTATTATTTCAATTATATTTATTATAGTATTTTATTATACAATTTACTTTTAAAGTGAAGTTAAAATAGAGTGGGTCTGGAACAATTTACTTTGATTCTATTATAGAAATTAAATTTTCAGAGAAATCTAGTAAAAGATATGATGTCTAGACTAAAATAAGATATTTATGAGATTTTTCACATTCTTTTCTCAATTACTAATCTTTCCAGTCAATGGATTGATAAACTCAGCAAGACTATTTGACAATGAGATTCTATATGAAGGATTAGATGGATAATTGTGAGATATTTCAGTGCAACACCGACTACACAGAGGCTGCATAAGAAAACTTTCGTCCAACCCCAACAGTAAAAAACATGGAATACATTTGCTTTTTCTAAAGTTTTATATGTGCGGAAGAATAGAGAATCGAACCATATCACAACAAATGTACAGGATGTTATTTACAAAATAACGCTTGTGTACGTTACCGGTTTAACAGCAATTGAAAAGCATGCGCCTTCCTATAATAGTAATATCGCAAATGAAATAGTACGCATATTTTTTTGGGTAAATTGGATGATAAAAAATTACAGATAATTACTTTTTTTCTGACTTAACCTGTATATACCCGTATAACTGAAGAGATGTCAATTTGATTTATAGTATAATTATCACGGGAACTTTTTCCATATCATCTCAATGAGATACTCATATCTCTTGGATTGAGTCTGTTTGTTCGTGTACAAGTTTCTATAAATAATTTTGATGTTACGTGATTAATTAGTAAAGCAATATTTATCATAAATCACATATATGCTCAAAATGTCAGTAAATAGCACTCTCAGCATATATTCAAACAGCAGAACATCTACAATTTCTGTGTTATATACATACCTACTATATAGTATTGTTCCTCAATGATATAACATAAAAAACGCTGATAACGTTAAACGAGAAAAATAATTTACCAGCAAGACGATAGTTACAGCTGCCAATCTGACGTTGCCTCCATTTGGACATTCCACCTTCCTATCCATTTTTAATTATGTTCATATGAAATTTTCTGGTGTAATTCTAATTTTGTTTTGTTGTAATTTTGTTGTAATTTTGAATGTCTAATAAAATATTATATTATTATTATTATTATTATTATGCTTTTAAGCTGTTCTTATCTGTACCTGAATTTTGTTAAAATATTTTGTGAAAATGGTGTAATTTTATGGTTGAAAACATTTAAAGTTATAAATTCTCGTATATTCAACCAATTATACTATTTCCGCTAAATACTAAGAGGACTTAGCTTGACACGCGATAATCTATCAAACTAACAATATTGTAGGGGCTAATATAAAATGTTAGGAATTGTGTCATTATGTGCTGGTCCTTTGCGATGACGCTATACAGCACCCATACGAAGAAACTTAAAAAAATAGGTATACGTATGTCAATTCGGAAATATGTGATTCTGATGTAGTATATAAGACAGCGTTAGATACACTGTGTTGCAAAAACTGAGATAATTTTAGTGTAGCTGTGTAATTACAGTTTATTGAATTTCATCTGATTGCAATATTACTTATTCGATACAATAACATTGGTTAGCTGTCAATGTATGTAATGAGTTATAAAAGTTGACCAATTTTTATTTATGTATATGAGCTACATAAATATACTTATCTTAGGGTGGGTTGATCAGGCATTTGGCTAACTGTCTTCACTGCGACTAATGAGATTTAGACTGAATACTGAATACTATCACTTTGACCTCTGTCGGTTTTAACCATGTCTGTTCCAGATCCAGCCTATGGCAGGCTACCATCACCCAGTCGCACATAATGTGTTCCACTGTATGAATCGCTGCTGATCTTGTCCATTTTCTTGGAGTGATACCACAGAAGGCCGTAGCCAGTGATAAAGCCGTTATGAGTCCAAGATCTTTTTTCTTAAGGTCCAGCAGTTATTTAGCCATAATGGGTGAAACAGTGATAAACTTTTTGATAGATAGTCTTAGTTTTAAAATCTTGGACACTGAGATTTGTTGATCGGCCCTCAGTTATCTTAGCAACAACTTAATTAAAGTTAAATATGATATTAATGATAACTCTTAAATCTTTTTAGATCAACAATGACTGCTTTCTCCAAACTAAAGTATGAACGTAGTAAATTTGCAATTACTTAAACCAATGTTATGATAAAATGGGCTAACATTAGCTAGGTATAAACTAGAAGATAAAGAAGAAAAATCACTTTATAATTGATTATTTAGAACGAAGCAAGTTATAGCGGACAACTATGTATGCATGTATGTGTATACATTCAGAATTCAAGATCAGATGTATTGTTGCCGTTAGCGCTACAGAATGCAAAATTATTGCAAATTTATTTGGTTGGTAAAACCAAAAGACTAACACAGTTGAAGTATAGAAACTTTATTAGAACGAAACTAAAAGGAAGTAGCTATAACATATGCTGTCAATAATTATATTGAACATTTTAACGTGTTCTCGGCTGCATTCCTACGTCATTTATGCAGGTAAAACCTAATGCTGAAACAACAATTGAAATGGCTTTGGTAATTGTTGGATCGCAACTTGTTTTATGAAATATTGTTGTGTAAAGCTACAAGACGGGTGTATCTGCACAATTTCACTAAATTTGTTATGTTACAGAAGATTTCTGTTATTTTTTTGTGTGTTTTACCGTGTCATTTATGTTCAAACATACTTCTTAATTTGTTTATTTAAGTGATGATGAAATAAAGGATTTGAAACTAAAAATGAAGTTTATGACGTAAGTTTATTACAACTATAAATAGCGCTGATAGTTAGGTGATTATATTGTAAGTTATTGTTAGTTTGGCGAGTTATTTCATATGAAAAAGAAAGTCTAGCTTTACACATATAGTCATATTTTTGGAAGATGTCTCATTGTCAGTTGAATGAAATAAAAATAACGCAAATATTTATTCTGTATTCAAATTTTGATTAAATTATTGTTTATGTATTTTTATATTGGGAATTTAGTATCCAGGCGTCTTGAAATGAACCTTATTATTTGTGTTGGACGTATTGGCATATCGTTTGTAAAATTTCCACCTTGATTTAGAACCGAATAGATAGTAAAATTGTGTCGCAGAAAATCTACATACACTGCGGGTCCGACAATATATTTCCATTATCTATTTACATTTTGCTGCT
>SMLS01062069.1:0-29734 GCA_004785975.1 Popillia japonica | reverse complement strand
GTTTATTGTTATTTATATATTTAAATTAGATTCATTCCTCTATATTTGAAATAATATTTAATATAATACGCACAACAAAGGAAACTGAGAAACAAATATTTTCTCCCCTTATGTTGCTCTCAATATTTAGAGGTTTATTTGTTGCGGCCAACTACGCACAACTTTCACTTCTTTGTAGGTGGTCGGTGAACGTGTTTTTTCTCCCTATCTCTCTCTCTCGTGCACGTAGAGTTTTGCAGGTATTCTGTTTAACTTGCGAAAACAAAAGCGTTGTTTGTTAAATAACAATGCGACGTGGTTCGCCACTATTTCGCGAAGAAAGCATGCAAAAATTGAAGAACGCGAGGACTACACACGATCTCGTGTTTTATTTTGTTTTGCCGGGAAAGATTGTGTTTTCGGTGTGTCAATATTGTTAAGCTTAAGAAAGTTCGCTTTGTTTGTCTCGTAGACATGATCGTTGTAATTAGTGTTATTGCGAATATGCTCCGTTGCGATTTTGCAAACGAAAAGTAGGTCACATTTCAAGGCTGTTCATTGTGTATATGTGTGAGAATTTTTTCTTTGCATAACGTTTGGCTACGCGAATTTGTTGTAGCAACATCAACTACGTCTGCATTGTTATTTCAACATTGATAAGTTTGTATAGCGTCTTCTAAAACCGGATTCGGAATGTGTAGGGTGCAATTATTTTGGAAAGTATTCAATTCCTAAATCCCAAAACACAAAAAAAAGTCGTTTTAGGAACTAAATTTAAGAAGAAGAGAAGATTTAGTTGCAGATCATGTTTGTTAAAAAAAAATGAAGATCCGATGCCAATAAGGAAATTATTGTCTATCATTGGGTAAGTTATACTTTGCAATGGATCGGACTGTATAAGGTCAATGATCTCATGGATTGAAACCAGACTTTACACTTTAGCCAATTGAAAAAGCACTTCTCCATACTGAAACAGCTGCAGAATAGCTTTGAAAGCAGTTGATCTGATTGAGCGTCTACTCTATAGTCAAAAAATGTTGCCAGTATTTACAATCTCAGAAATTTTTGGGCTTCGTATTTGATTTTTGTCGCACTTTGTTCAAAATAGCGTTCAAAAATTAAAGTTTTCTTCCTCCCAGGACGTCTCCTATTTGGGACACAACTAAACATCAGTTTCGTGGACATTATGTAATAGATTTGGCTCTTCAAAACAACTAAGAAAGTTTTTCGTTAAACAATGTTTTGCCTCCTAAAACGAGAAACGAATTTTTTTTTGATGACGGTAGTTGTAGCTTTGCAGATAATTTCAGTATTTTTTTTCTTGTGATTTTATGCTTTAATTCAAAAAAATTAAACACTAAGAGATTCTCAGTTTCGAGTATCTTTTACATCAGATCTATTTTTGCCTTTTATAAAATTCAATTTTGCAACCGTATTTCTTTCTGTAAAGTTAGAATTCTTATCGGCCTCATTGCTGCAGGTATTGGAAAGTGTTTATTTGCTTTAAAGGCACTTATTCTGCTTACAAGAATTTCTGCGACTGCTGCTTCTAAGTCATTATTGGATAATCACTATCTAGCTTAATTTTTCTAGAGAACACTTTGGCCTAACACATGCAGGCACACTTTTAGCACTTGTTTACACGATACTTACGGCAATGCTGGTTGGTTGGCAATGATCTTCCATTTCTCTAATTTCTGACAATGGAGGTGTGTAACCAGTAGCGTATAAGTAACTTTATAAGGATCTCTAGTGGAAGAAAGGTCAACAACAAATGTGGTTGCTTATCTAACCTGATAAGCTCATGGCAGAAGGACAGTGGATCCACGAAATTGCAACGACACAAAGTGGTAAAGAAACCTTAAAAATGACGAAAAGGATCAATAGGATGAAAAATGATAACCAATGGTGCTCATTCGTATTTTACAAACAATTTTTTTGGATTTTTGCGTTGACTGGCCTAGGTCCAATACGTATAGCCTAAGCAAAAAGAGAACAATCTAAATCTAGAGTTTTGGACAATGTTTCCTGGTAGATTTCTTAATTTTCTCACCGCCTTATGGTCCAAGTTCGTTATAGTTTTCCGAAAATGTCCGGAACCTGTTAAAAAATTGTCTCAAAGAGTTTATCGTAGCAAATGATCTTTGATTTGATTTAAATTCTTGTCCTATAGTGTTTACCAGTTCATTGAGGCTGTAAACAAGATTTTTGTAGTAGATGAACCGGAGAAAAACCACTAAAATATTTTATTAAATTATGTAGAATTTAAGGGAACTCGTCCAGACGAAATTCCAGTAAAAACTCTTTCGCCTACTCCATTCCATAAAATAATAATCTTGAAGATAGACCAAGAGCAACCGACAATAGGGATTGATTTTTGCGCGAGAGACGTAGGAGACGAAGTAAAGTTTTAATATGTTTACACGGCAAACAGATCGCATCGGTCCAAGATTTGTGCCGGAGGAGATGATTCATAGCCGGCAATTGAAACTTTTATTAACAGAAATAGGGCGTATTAAGGCGGACGCTGTAACTCATCCGCGGGATAGGGAGCGATTTTTAACAACTTTTGTCATTTCGTCAGCGGACGCACGGACGGCCAAACGATACTGCGACTTATACGAGACGGGTTTTGTTCGTGTTATTCTTGGGAGTTATTAAGTTTTCGGAACGGAGATTCGCTTCTCTTACCATCAAGCGTCTTGGATTATTAGTCATAGGATTTTCCGTGGAAGGATATTAGTATCGGAATTTCCTATCGCTGAATATCTAAGTGGTTTTTAAAGGCACATATGTAATCTAAAAATAATTCTTTCGATTGATTTCTTAAAGGATATGGAAATGTAACTTCTGCAACGGAATGTATATATGCGAATATCGTAATTTCGCATGCTTGTAATTAAATCCAAATCTGAAATCCTCTTCCGTATAAGTGAGAGCCCGTTTGAAAAACGGATCGCGTAATAAAAACGAGTGACCGCAAAACCGCTACCCGGAATCCGGTTAAACATGAGAATCAACCTGGCCATGAATGAAACCGTAGCTATACATACATATATACGTTTGCATGAGTATATGTATCCATACATGTGAGTGTCTACAAAACGTCACGACGTCTTGCGTCGTAGGAATTAAGATGTTACTCCGGCGGCGACCGAAAATTATAATGACGAGCAATCGACATACTACAACAAGGCAGAAGCGGCGGCCCATAATACGAAACAGACTGTGAGAGAGAAGGATGAGATAGGCTTCCAGCGAATGACACATCTAATGCAAATAAGTGCCATTCAAACTAACAAAAGCCCCAGCGACGATGTAATCACACTGTCTTGATGTAACAATGAGACTTCCGGTGGTAAGACGAGAGACGTCAGGTCTTTGTATGCAGTAGCAGCAATGACACAACGTTACCAAGACCCAACGTACGTTCTCAGGATTTGTGTGAGCCGGGAACTGCTTCGTCTGCCATTTGATATTCGCGCACTGGGTTAGTACGTTTTAATGTGTGGATGCGTTGAAGTATTACATGCTAGCGCACCTGCGTTGCCTGTATTCTGCTATACAGGAGAAATAATTACACGAACAATTTTCGGTGCAACTACACACGTATCCGTCTGAAGCTATTAAATAATATCCCCTAACGCAATTCAGCCGCTTATGGTAAATACAATTCGTCGCTATTTTTTAATGACCATAACGTGATCATTTCTATTGTATTTCCTTATGTTGTATGTTTGGTACGCCACTAAAATAAATTGACGTTAAGTGAAGAATCGCGTAAATTCATTTTATTATGCGTAGGTAAAATGGAATTTTTATTATTCTGCGGTATACAGGATGTCCCAAATCGAGTGGGATTGCATGGACATCTTCCTTATTATTGAAGATAGAGATTTGTTTAAATGGGCAATGTTTTGCAGTTTTATGCGCTGATCTAGAATCTGTTTTAAAAAATTCAAAATTTCGAACCATTCAGAAGTTATGTCAAAAAAATCAAAAATGGCCATTTTCTTCTAAGTCGAATATCTCCGTAAGTATAAAAGTTACGACAAAAAGTTTCATATAAAAAGCAATATGCTCGATACAAGCAATTCAAAATCAATGTCAAAACGAAATTTAAGATGGCGGCTTTCGAGATAACCATAACAACTCTCTTTAGTTAAATAGGCGCCATTTTTATACCACTAAATAAAGTTGTTTATTCTCTTTTCATCCGTGTAACATAACCTATAATTAAATAACGGAGTACTACTTTAATTAACAATTTTATATTTTAATCAAGTAGACTTGCATGAAGCCAAACAATATCAAACGAAATTCAAAAAACAACAAATCTCAATTTTAAAATTCATAGATAATCTTCAAAATGGTGACCATTGTTTGCTATGCATAATTCACAACGTTTAATAATACTTCGGGCACAGTATAACCAGTATGGACATTTGACCAATTTTCATTGCATCCGTTTTTGTGCGCAGAAGCGAATAGTTCATCTTAACAGTATGGCGGATTGTTTATGTTTTGTGTTTTGAGAAGAATTTAACGTTCATAATTATTTATCGTGCTGTTTGATAAAGAAGTGTTCGGGATATGTCGTCGGTTGGTTGTCGGCCTCCTTCTTCAGGTGGTCCTCTTCTTCCAGCTCCACTTTTGCTTTGAAGTCCTTCTGGTGGTCCTCGGGGTTGGTTTTTGGGATTCCTCGGAGTCTTCTTCTTGGATCTCCTTCGCTGTTGGATGCCTATAATCATAATAACAGAGAAAATAGGATTAGTATTCGTGTGATTTAAATCGGATCACATCAATCGGAGAGTTTCCGTTGTGGTCCGGTGTTTGGTGCGCCCCGTTGATTTTTGCGCGATTGCGCTACTCATCGCCGGATTGCTGCTGAGAAGAGCCTTCTCGAAGAATCCTCGGTTAAGTTTCTTCAAGAACTCGTTCAGGTCTTCGACGTCTGCCGAAGGACGGCCCGCGATGTCCTGTACTGGAGGCGAAACACTAAACGCAGGACGCGATTTTGCGTTCGCACCAGGCGAAGGATGTGGGATGGGGCTGCCGTGGACCAGGCTGGACTGGCGTAGGATAGGATGGGTCGGATGTGTGTCTTGTACAGCATCGCGCCCACTTCGGGATATGTTATACCATTTTTGTTTATATATGTATATAGTGTAGTGCGTAACGTGTATACCGGTCGGTTTGAGAAATAGGATAAATAAAGGCGCGAAGAGGCAAGGGGTATGAAAATTAAGTGATTAAGAAGTGGGGACGCATATGAGTCTATGAACGGTGTACTCTACAATATTGGTGGGGACGTAGCTCTCTTCACCTCCTCCCCGCTTTAAATATCCTATGTCTCAAAACGACCGGTATAGTATAGGAATAAGTGTAATCAGCTATGTACTTTTCGTAATTTGGTTTGTTTTATGTATCTTATTACTAAACCTTTTTAGCTTCAATATGCATGTAACAACATACTTTTAATATTACATCTTTTGTGTTTAAATTCCGTTAAACCTTCCAACTAAATTAAATAAATAATTATATTGTATAAACAAGGGTATTATTTACAGTTGGTAACATTTAGTTACTTTTATATATCACTACGATGAAGTTAAATACAGAATAAAGTGTTGTTAAGAAGACGGTGTGTATTTTATTCCGACCTACTCTGGAAATAAAAGTAATCCGTCGAGGGTTACCTTTTTACAATTCAACGTTACTTTTTCAATTATCAAAATAATTACCCTTTTCGCGGTTTCGCATACATTCAATTTTATTGATTTGGTCATCCTGTTAAGATGCCCCTAACTTCACTGTATACTTAGAGGCTATTCAAAAATATACATAAAAGATCAAAGGTGCCGACACAAATGTCCATACTGGTTATACTGTGCTTCGGGTAACTTTCCGTAATGTATTGCCATTAATACTTGCGCACGCTTCTAGCACTGCTTCGCGCAGCTCTTCAACATTATAATTTTGACGACTTCCGTATACCTTATTTTTTAATAAACCCCACAAAAAATAAATCAAGAGGTGATAGATCTGCTGATCTGGCTGGCCATCTAATAGTGGTGTTGGTAGCAATAACTTTATTCAAATAGATTTAAATAAGTTATTACATTTCGGGAATTGTGGGCTGGACATCCATCTTGCTGGTACCAAAGCCCAATCCTATCTCCTAAATCTTCTACTGTTGTTTCAATAATTTCTAAATACCGCTAAGCAGTCAACGTTCGGTCAAAGATTACAGGCCCAATTAAATGACTTCTCATTATACCACAAAATACGTTAAAACCGAATCGAACTTGATTTCGATGTGGATCTACAACATGCGGATTTTCTGTAGACCAGTAGTGTTCATTATGTCGATTAAATACTCCGCAGTTAGAGAAATGAGATTCATCTGTCCATAATACTCGACATGTGAAATTATTTGTTTCTCTACTTTTGCGGACAAACCGCCTACAAAATGCTAGCCTGCGGTTGTAATCTTGTGGTCCTAAAGTTTGGACAACATGTAACGCATAAGGACGAAATTGTGCTTTTTTTCATTCTTCATGCTGTAGATTTGGATACATTAACGTGTGCTTCTATTTCTCGAGTTGAGATACTTGGATTAGCCGCAACAGAAGCCAATGTTAATAATTCACCATTACGGTTACCATCTTGTACTAATACTAAATTATTTTCCCTAGTTTTTATGGACTTTTTCAAACTTCCATACAGCTGCATATTCATGTCTAGTCGTTTGAATGTTTTATGTTTGGTTGCCTTCTATCCGGAAAATTAGTTAAATAAGTTTGGCTGGCAAGACGAGAAGTTTTATGGCACTTGATAAATGTACAACACATATCGTAAGATGCTTCAATTGAATAATTCGCCATACTTTTTATAATCTAGCACAAGTAATATTTCAGCTTCAATTAATGGAAACACGTTACGGAAAGTTACCCGAAGTATTAGTAAACGTTGTGAATTATGCATAGCAAACAATAGTCACCATTTTGAAGATTATCTATAAATTTTAAAAAACATTTGTTGTTTTTTGTATTTCATTTGATATTGTTTGGGTTCATGCAAGTCTATTTGATTAAAATATAAAACTGCTAATTAAAGTAGTATTTCGTTATTTAATTATAGGTTATGTTACATGGATGACAAGAGAATAAAAAACTTTATTTAGTGATATAAAAATCCAATATGGCGCCTATTTAATTTAAGAAAGTTGTTATGGTTTTGTCGAAAGCCGCCATCTTGAATTTCTGTTTGACATTGCTTTTGAATTGCTTGTACCGAGCATATTGCTTTTTATGTGAAACTTTTTTTCGTAACTTTTATACTTACGGAGATATTCGACATATGGCTATTTTTGATTTTTTTGATATAGCTTCTGCATGCTTTGAAATTTTGAATTTTTTAAAACAGATTCTAGAACAGCACATAAAACTGCAAAACATTGCCCATTTAAACAAATCTCTATCTTCAATAAAAAAGAAGATGCCCATGCAATCTCACCCGATTTGGGACACGCTGTATAACAGTAATGGTGATTAAATAAGCGACAAAATTTGAAGCAAGAAGCCAATTTCCGGTAATGAATGTGTGGGAATCAAGAGGCTGTGCTACCCTTAGACTCCCTAAAGTATCCTCTAAGGACTTCTATAAGATGACTGAAACGGTTGATCATCAGCGATTTTGATTGACTACCTTCTTTTTAGGTTACAGCCAGATATAGTTAGGGATCCCATAGCTAGAATTCCAAAAAAGCGGTCACAGAAAGTGTGATTATAATAAGAATTCAATTGAGTTCATTTATTTGAAAGCACACATTGCAATTATGTACCCATTCTGCATAATTCAAACTATATATATTAATAGCAATCGTTGGGCTTACGTATCGACAATAAAGGGTCAATGGCACTCAAACGAGGGCTTTATAGGCATTGAAATGCATTGAAAGATTTATTTATTTTTCTGTACATATGCGTTAGTGTAGGTGTAGAAACGCGGAGCATAATAAATCGAACTCATTATTTCGATGCAGTAGGAAGAATCTGTCACCGAGGGTTGTAACGACTGTACTTTGAATAATTCCGTGCACATAACGTCATACACTGCTACTCACGATATTGCTATATTCCATTAAAAGTTATTGTAGACATAAATTTATGCGTTAAAGGGTGAGGTGTATGAGTTATTGTATGAAATAAAAATGTACGATTGCATACGATTTGTTAATAATTTTAATTAATCATTTGCTTAAGCATAATCTTTTGTGGGTTTAATTTCTAATCTACCAGAAAAATCCGCTAAGCGGGCTTTGCATTAACCTTAAATGATATGGAAGGCTTCCACGGTCAGTGAGCCTCATAGTCCTGCGAATATACACTATTGACCATAAATGAGAGAATGGTCAACCGCTAGAACTACAAAATATTAGTTTACATTTAGAAATTGTACGAGAAAGTCGTAAAGCTTGCGTTTATGAATAAAAATTAAAAAAAGTTATATCATGCTAAAGCGAAGAGAACTAAGTCCGGTAACACGTAGTGCCATAGTAACTCTACATAGAGAAAACAATTCCTTACGAATAATAGCACACAAACTTAAATTAGCTTATCGGAAAGTGCAAGGAATGGTGAAACATTATCAGACAACCGGAACCACAGCACTACGACGACGTTCTGGAAGACCCAAAGTGACTACACCGAATAACGATTTAAGAATTACATTGGTTTCTAAACGAAACAGACGCCTAACAGCTTCAGAAATTCGTGCACATTTAAATGAAGTCCGCGCAGATCCGGTGTCGCTGACAGCAGTAAAGAAGCGGTTAACGAAGCTGGATTGCACGGTCTACTAGCCGCTGGAAAACCATTACTACAGTCGCAAAACCGTATGAAACGATTGGAATGGGCCAAACAGTGTAAAGATTGGGACAGGAATATGTGGTCAAAGATTCTATGAAAGCATGAAAGCAAATTTCAAGTCTTCGGTACTAATCGACGCACTTTTGCTAGAAAAAGAGCTGGTGAAAGGATGCTGCCAGAGTGTGTTGCACCAACTGTTAAGCATGGACGTTATTCTGTGCTAGTTTGGGTTCATTTTCCTTTAATGGGGTCAGGGATCTACATCGAATTGAAGGAATTTTGAAAAACGAAAATTATCGAGACATTTTGGAACACCACTCTATGCCTTCGGGAGTAGGATTAATTGATGAGGCGTTTTACTTGCAGCAGGACAATAATCGCAAGCATACCTCCCGACTTTGTAAAAACTAATCCTATATAGAGATTTGCATCTATATCGAGCAGACAGCTCCACTACCACTTCTCATCAGTCGCAGTGAGAGATACATTACAGGCATTTCCAGCAGTGACATTGGAAAGTTACTATCGGCAGATCGATGGCAAAAGACATCGCCCAAAGATATCAAACATGGCGGTATAGAATGTGACGAAATGGACGACTAGATGGTGAAGTCGTTTTCTTCCATTTCCCGAGATAATGTAAGCACCATCCAAACTTACACAGAGGGCACGACAATGGATCTGTAGAAATCTTATCTGACAACCAAGCCTCTAAAGGCACCAAAAGTCAAGGTCGATTCCGGGATGCTACTAATGTGCCACAAGAACACTTGCCGAAACAGTTTCTGTTAAGATGGATGCTGCGCCACTCGTAACCAGAGGAAAGCAAGTTGGTATCAGCAAACGATCATTTACATATTCGGAATCGACGTGTGGATGTACACTCACCTGAAAGAAGTTGTAGAACAATTCACATATAATCGCTATGTAAATCGTTCTACAACTTCTTTCAGGTGAGTGTACCTAGGACAGCATCAAAAGCTTTGTGAGAGCTAAGAGATAAGGTACTGTAACAGAGTATGAATTAAAGCAAAGCAGTCTGTGTGAACAGAAACTGGTCGAGTTGACTTAGGACATTGCGCAATTGATATACGTCTCCCATGAGTCTAGTACATACACTCAAATTCAGAATGATCATACCAAGGTTCGAACCCAGTACCGCCGGATTATGAAGGGAGTGCTCTAGGCACTGAGGCACTAGCCGACTTTTTCTAAATTGGTCATGTAATAGTTAATTTACGTATACAGCTATCCATAACCACTCCCAGATATCTGCTTTCTGATGCCAAAAATAGAAATTTTCCGCTAAGAAAGGAAAGATCAAACGAGGTTTTTCTATATAGATTTTGTAAATATAATTTTAAACCTTTTGTCATAATATTTTCAAAGAAACATAACATTAATTATTTTAGAAAAAGTATCATAACCCAGCAGTTGTCTTCACATAATCCACAATATTATTTACTTGTAAGCATCACTAATAATGTTTTATTTTGTTTCAGGTAAGCATCTCGTCTTAATGTTTGGAAATAGTCGGACTACAGTATGTACGTATATAGGTCTGTTAAAGGTTAACATAGATTCCGTTGGGAACTGAATCAATGTTTTTTAATTGATCGTTGATCATTTAAAGTAACATGTTGATAAGCTTGAAATAATCATTAGAAATTTAAATGAAATCCGTATATCTTCTGTTACATAGCAAATTTCCTAAACCAGATACATACATATATACACACAAAAAGGTGGATAGATATAAGAAACGAAACAGAAAAAGAGAAACGAACGGAATGACGCGCGCCGCCGCGTCGTTCTTGACGATCACGACGCGGCCCCAAGAAGAGTCTCGGGGCCGTAAATCACCGTCCAGTATCCATAAACCATCCGAGTAGGCGCTGCAATTATCAAAACTGATCCTCCGTCACACAGCCCTCTCGAGGCAAACGATTACTGTTATTATTATGTTCGACGACGATGGGTGAGAGGTAGTAGGTGGTAGTGTGCCGTTGATGTTTGTGCCTCCGTTTCTCTTTATAACAGCTCCGGTTTTTCCGGTGTAGAGGGCAGCACTGCGAAGTATCACGTAATAATGTCGCCCAGTAGCGCCTCGTGGATTCGCTAAAAAAGGGGACCGTTTATAGTTATTTAGTGTATCGGGTTCTTGGATCTAGAGTGGTGTTTCGGTTTCTCGAACGTGCTTCTCTTTCCTTATTTCTTTGTTTATCAAGTTAGCATAACGAAAAAATGGTGGACATATTTTTATAAACTGACATCTTATAACAATAATTTTTTTGAAACTACACCAGTACAAAAAATGTTGAACATTTTGTTTGACTGACGTTTCGTCATTTACACCAAATGTCGCTAATTAAATTTTAATTATTTTGTTAAGAAAGTTTTGTAGGTAAATATTTCTGATCTCTCGCTTATTAATCTTGTTGTTAAACAATGGAAATCGTCCCAGAACAACATAAATTGAACAAATTTAATTCAACAACGGAAACACACAAACGAAAGTAGACTTAATTAATATTCCGGTTAAAGGTGCTATGATTTAAATTAACAAAAACGTCGAGCAGTAATGAAGAGCGAAATATGGTTTCCGTCTTCCTGGGTGGGTACGGAAGCCTAAATAAAAATTTTAATCTACACCGTCGCCGCCCTGAAGAGACAGAAAGTATGGTCTTCATCTCTTAAAAGATAATCGCGTCCTTCCCTTCATTACTAATTGTGAGACATCAGGGCAGAGTTGTAAAAGAAAAATGGCCAGCAGCTCCTCCACCGCGGTAACTGCTACTGCGAGGCGAGAAAATTTACGCACTTAATTTTGGCAAAGTAAGATGGCAGGCGGTGAAACGTTATCCCACTGCGCGGGGTTTGTGTTTACGACGGGAACTCCGTTTTGTAAGTTGGTGTATGACATAAGTGTGGATTGAGTTGATTTGGTAGATTTTGTAAACGTAACGTTCTTCATATCCATTGCCAATATTACATATGTAACTTATTGACTTGAACTTTGATCTTTGGGGTAGATATATGAACTATGTGGGAATGGTGTTCGGTGAAGGCATTTAAAATTTACATTTTCAAGTGATGTTCAGGTGTTTCTACAAAAAAACCAAAGCCTACGTAATATGCCACAGTCCTCTTCGTCTGTATTATTGAGTAACGGGTCGTGGAAAAAGTCTACGAAGAAATTCTACCTTATATTTTTCTCTTTGGTGTAAGAGACCTTTGTTCCAGAATTACTTTTCTCTTTTGTTTTATTGTATGTTGTTCTACTTACTGATTCCAATCCTAGTTTTGCAAAGGGTCTAGCGAGTTAAGCATATGAAATCTGCACTCGTATCTGATAAAGGGTCCTTACGTTGTTTTGATTGTTCTTTGTAGCTCCCACAGTAAGGAAGTATTGTGTCCGCAATGTGCACAACCGAAAGATATCACCTATTTCATGTGATACTTCTATGTATGTATAAAAAATATGTACAGTGCCCGTCAGCCAAAATGTCATGTCCCTCGCAGCACCTTGCACAGTCTATGTCCGTTAGAACATCGGGTGCAGTCGATAAATACAAGGTCATCGAATGTCTTAAACGTAGCTTTGGTGTTTAAATAAAACTTATGAAATATGTTTAGGGTGATATTATTATGTGAGAATAAATTCACCGCTTCGTATACAAACAGTACGTTCACGTTAAGCAGACTAGCGTATATTTCTATGATTTTATAAATGTAAGGAATGCAGTATATTACAAAATACTATAAAGAAAATGTTTGCTTGTTGTCGATTATTTAAAGAGAGTTAGAAATAATTGCACACTTGACTTATTTGCTCTGGATATTCTCCTTTCTTATGCATGTTCGTAGCGACTTTTTTATTAATTGAAATACTTATCCGATAAAAAAGCATTGCATAGACCTGTGATATAGAGTGCGTAAGGTAAAGCTGCCTATGTACCAATTGTGGTACACACAGTAGCGAAAGTGTTAAAGCGTGTGTACTATCTCTATACCTATCGTTATGGTTACGCTCCACTGTCTATTTTATGTTTTGACTGTCAAAATTTAAAACGGTCTAACATAGTTTTGACAGCTGTCAATTTTTAACAGCAACAGATTTACGTTTGAACTTTAATAAATGCTGCTGAGCTTGTAGAAATGCGAACAAGCAAGTTTGTAACGAACTAATAATTTGAAATATTATTCCTTATATTTATGACGTTTTTAAAATTATTCATATTTGTTTCAATTTTTGCTATTTTTCATTTTTCGACATTTTTCGCGTCGTTTTTTATCTTTAAGAATTTTTCACGTTTAATTTTTGTGCATTTTTGATGCTTCTTTTTACATTTTTGATTTATTTACATTCCTCACGTTTTTGAGGTTTTTTACATTTCATTTCTTATATCTTTAACGTTTTGATAGTTTTCCAATTTTTCCCGTTTTTTGACATTTTTACTTTTCCTGTATTTTTGACTCTTTGATATTATGTATATTTTTTGACGTTTTACATAAAGTAGACAGTGTATATATTTTACTAAAAGAGAGTAACCATAACGATAGGTATAGAGAGTACGCAAGCTTTAATATACGTAGTTCTTGGTAAAAAAAGGGTAAATATATATATGTATCCTTCTTATCTTTCGAAACCATGTTCCACCAATTCGACCCTTTTTTAACTTTAAAATGTAATAGCTAACTAATGAACAAATAAGATACATTTTTTTGGTAGGTCTCATTTTGGGGGTTAGTATAAGAAACCATCCACCTTTCAAATGAAGCATTTTGTCTATTTTCATGTTTTTAAAATCTTGGTAAAATGACTTTATGGATGCAACGATGTCTCGGTCTTGGACAGTTCTTGGATCTTGTCATTTAGACTTTGGATCGACTGCTTGGATAAAATATCGAACATTTTAAACACTTTTTCTTGCTTTAAGTTTTTGTCTAAATTTTCTTAATAAAAGTACGATAAACGAAACCCTTATACAAATACCCATCTAAGAAAATGATGTTATTGTATGTACACTCTCTTTCTAAAGTAATGTCTCCCCCAACCAACGGAGTTACTAGTATTAAAATTAAATATTTTTAAACAATATTCTATTCTAGAGTCTTTTGATAGCATAACAATAATAATAATAATAATAATAATAATAATAATAATAATAATAATAATATCATATTGTAAATACTTTTTAACGAAGAATTGTAACAAAATTATGCATATTTGCAATTATATTAGACTATGGTTAATCGTATTTGTGCAGGACGTTCTATCAAACGTCACACTATTTATTTCATTACTATTCAATTGGCAATTTTTTTCTTAAATGGTTGATGGTATCTACCATAAACCATGCCTTAGCAACCCTTTCGTATAATCAAAAGAAAGTTATGAGCTTTATACATAAAGAATATGAACGCATTTCTGTTGAAACTTTTTCTAATATGTCAAAGTTTGTTGCTCAAATTAAACCTAATTGAAGCTCTTACTGGTACGTGACAAAAAATTCTCTCCCGTATGTTGGGCGTGGGAACATTTTATTACTTTGACGGTTATTAGACTGTAAGATAAGACACCACTGCCACCATAAAATAATGTAAACAATTTAGAAATTTGAATCGTTTGGCTGCAATAAATGTGGAATAAAAATCAGAAAATGTTAGATTGGGAAATGGTGGCTGTCACATAAAATTTGGGTTTTATCTGACAGTTGCTGGGGTATTGTTACGAAGTAATGCTAAACTTTCTTCTTAGTACGAGGGTAGGTCAATATTTCCATAACTTTTTGAATTTCCCGCCTCTTAATTGAAAAGGTATCAACGCTCCTGTCAACAGATATCTGTCAGTTGACCCCTGTTGAAATTTGAAGAAGCTGTGTCATTTAGTTTGTGTTTGATAGCCTTTGATAAAAAAATGAATCTCGTGTGCTCATTAAGCATTACTTTTTGCGGAAAAAAGACAATCACTCAAAGCAAGACTAAGCTTGATAAGTACTATGGGGAACCCTGCACCATCAATTTCAATCGTAAAAAGGTGATTTGCTGAATTTCGTATTGACCCGCCCTCATATTTGACAATTTTCTAGTCGGAGTTTTTCTGACCTCTTCTCGATTTTGCAGGGCGTTAATTTTTGGCGGAAGAAACTTAATTTTTTCCCACATCTGTGTTGTCATGAGGTTGGTAAAATCAAAATTTGTACCAAAAAAATTATATCTCTTTCAAACCTAAATCCTTTGAAATTAATTTATGTCATTGGTTCAGTTTCGTGTATTTTCAACAGCTCTATGTTACAAGTGATACAATCAGATTGTTTTGTCTTTAATTTGTTAATAGAAGATAAATATTTTTCGAGTTTATTGGTGAGCTTGTGACGTTTCAATAGTTTACCCCGTCAAACCACATATGTACTTACGTATTTATTGTCGTTTGTCCTTTAATTATCACAATACACATAAAAGTATAATACCTGCATATAGTATTAAGTAAAATAAACAGCATCGCTGACAGTTTTACGACATTGTAATAAAAGTGAACATAAATTTATACATACATTCTTAGATGCACACGTTTGCGTACATACATTGTAGGGGCTTACAAGTTGTTGTTTGTACATTTCTTATAAAAAAAAACGGCGTATTGTTTTGCGGCTTTCTTTTTAATTATCATTATCTGACTGATTATTATCTCGGTAATGCCGGTAGGTAGCGGTCTACCTCTCGTATTCAAAAGCGGGCATATCGCTCGGCGCGACTGCGGAGCGGCAATTTTAATTAATTTTTTGAATTACGAGTTAAATATTTAAATTTACCCGACATAACTGCATCTTATTACATTATTTCGCATGATAAAAATGATATATTTATGGCGATAAAAACATAATGTTGTGTGTAACGGGTGCTTACGCTTAATGGGCTTGGACGTCATCAGAGTATACATATCCGTTTTTTTTTGTAGAGAAAGTACAGGACAACCCTCTTACACAATACAAGACGACACATGTAGTAAGAAAACTACGTCTTACCACAAGGAAAATTGTTCATTTAATAGCTCATACCTAATTAGCGTTACTTTGTTGTTTTTTCCTTTCCGTTCTGAATGTTCCACCATTGTTTAGTTTATTGATGTAAGCCGGGGAAAAAACAGAATATAATCGATGATTTAAGAGTATAGAACTACGTCGCCGTGTTACACGTGTTCACATGGTAATATCAATATATTGTCAAGGCTGTTGCGATGATAACAAGTACGGTGCAGCGCTTTATTGTTGTGTTTCGAAGGTAAGCGCACAAAATACTTACACATATGCGTAGCTAAGCAAACAAAGTTGATTTTAACACATACCCGTACAATGTGGTATACTACATGGATATTAGTATTGCTCGCGAACACGTGGTTTTATGCAATATAGGTCAAACTTTAGCAAATATTTTTTTAGTGTTTGTTTGAATTAAGTAATTCTGGTGTTAGATAAACAACGTGTTGCATATTTATGGAAAGTTTAAATAGTAAATAAATAAAGTAGGATTCACTCTAATCAGTTTTTGTTACTTAAGAGTGTTTGTCCAAACGATCTTTGTTTGTGTATTAAGTGCAGCTGCAACGCCTATTTAGGCTGTATTTTATTTGGATGAAGCTTCTAGAGTTTTGTAAAGAACGAAAAATATTCGAAGGAAGAGATGAGAACTTTTTAAAGATTGAATATTCAATGTAGTCTATTTAGAAATATGTAGAATGGTTGTTAGAGAGACCAAAAACTACTACTATTTTTCTGAAATTTACTTACCTTTAATTAAAATTAAAAAAAAATCATAAATCGCTGTATGTGTGCGTGCAAAGAAAATTATCGAAGAGCGAGCAAATCTAGTCTGTGGTGCAGGCTCCTCCACCATTTTTGCTCTTAAATGTAGCGGAACGCTATAAGTTTTTCAGTAGTCAGGTTGTGTCCGCATTCTCAAATAAGTTTATTGATCACTATAATTAACCCCCAATGCCCTGTTTTTGTGAATAATATAACAAAAGATCGATTTTCTGGGCTTGCAGTTATTCAAGGGTCAGAGTTGGTAGGGTTGTCTTCATGCAGGTAGCCGTGTCTGGATACGGTTCACTAATGTGCTGCGAGGTCTTTTCTTCCATCTGCATAATCTGCATTTTAGGTCTTCTGTAAATTTGGGCAAACATTCTTTAAGGAATTTCTTATTCTACTCTGGGGAGCTTTTCCATTATTCTAGGGCTTTGTCCACCGAATATTTCGCGATAATTTCAGCTACTTTTCCATTCTTGGTTGCGCACGATGATATAGGCCTTATGAATGGGTTGAACGCCTTTTCCTTAGCCAGGGCACCTGCCTTTGCATTACCTTTAATACCTTCCTGGTACCCAAGCTCGCAGAGACAATTTCAAATTAGCCATGGTGTAATTTTTATGTTTATTACTTGCCTTTGTATTTCTCTCTCTGCCTGAAAAACTTCAGTTTCCATCAAAAGGCTTAGACTAATTTCAGTTCTTAGTTTAAGCTATGCTGTGTGGCTTTGACGAGATGGTCGTCTTTCCATTGCTCTCGTGCTGCTACTATGTATATGGTTTGTTATTTCTTATTGAAATTGTATTTTAAACCAGAATGTCTTTAGGTAGTTATGTTACCTCTCCAGTGTCTTGTTCTTTTGACAACTTATGCTGGTGTATTTCTTCGTAAAATTCTGTAATGGATGTTTGATTCTATATCAGTCTGTATGCAGCAGAGCTTGCTTCTCTTTATACAGGTGTAGGATTTATTACTTTCTTACGACTGGTAACAGTGTTAGAATGATGGTAAATCCACCAGTTTGTAAAAACTATCTTTCATTGCTAAAATCAATGATCACCAATCGCGTTCTTTGTTCCTGCTTTCTTTCTTGACAAGCAACCTATTCATTTAAGGGGCAATTTATTCAAAAATATACCACATTAATTAATTCAATATTCGCACCGGACCGCTATCGTTACCATGTAAAATTTTATTGAGGAAGTGGCCATCTGTAACTTGCAAATCTTTATTATAGGTCTACGGTAACCGTTTCCCCACTGTAACAGCAGGTTATACGACATTAATGTATGCATTGAAATAGCAAAAAGTGAATAAAACTGTACAACCCACTATGTTTTCTGTCATTCGAAATTGCAAATTCTGGAAAGCTAATCGGTTATTGTTACAACGACGCTAAATAATGTACACCCTATTATTTTAGTGCAATTCAACGAATGCTATGTATTTCCTTCCCATTATATATCTATTATTACCGACACTTATTCGAACGAATTTGTCTTCATCAAGGAGTCACAAATTCTATCCTAATTTGACCAAACGAAAAAAAAACTGATGACCTTCAGTTTTACTGTATTTAGACAAGAAATTCTTGTTTGAACATGAGTAACGCATTCTAAATATTTGATGGAACACAATGCTGTTTGTACAGCACACATTTTATCACAGTCGTAAAATGTAAAATATCCATTTCGACCGCATTCCGAACTAGACGAAAATTGGAACAAATTCTTGCCCATTATTCATGCTATGTCAACTAAATTATTACTTCATACCGACGCTAATGAATTAAACAGTTAGACAGTTAGGTAATATGATGTTACAACGAAATGCATGGACATGTGTTGAACGAGTGTACATACGTGGATGCTTTCAGATAATTCGCCTGCAACTAGTGCTTATAATGCTGGTTAGTGGTTGGTTCTGTTCTCGTTTTAATTAAGTACAGAAATTAAGAATGTCAAGTATTCTTGCAGTTGCCGTTCAGAATCATTTAAGCGGATGGGTGTCCATACTTGACGCTCACCTTCAAAAAATGAAGTCGCAATAAAAAAGGATGTAGGGCAATAATAGCTACTGATAATGTGATATTGCTATAAAATTAAGGCAGTTAATATATCGTTAAATTTGTTGCTTTATTATTATCCCAATATTAAGCTTGAAGAACAAAAAGGTCCTGGCCAAGAAAGCTTTAGAATAGAAACTTTATTGCCGGATCTGTTGTTGCTGCTAAGTGGACAAAACCAATTAACTTTTTTCTTGACCAAATACGGTGGTTTTTTTCCAAATCCGCATTAAATTCACGCAATAAGTTGACATAATATTCGCCATTAATTGTTTTACCGTTCTGAAAGTAGTGAATGGATTATATCGCTTGCATCCAAAAAAAAAAAAAACGGTCGCCATGACTTTATTGGCTGCCAAATCATCTTGGCCCTCTTTCGCGCTGATTCACCCCGAGAAATCCACTGTTTTGGCCGCAGTTTTGTCTCTGGTGTGTTGTGGTGGATCCACGTTTTGTCGACGTTTACGAAACGGCGCAGAAACTCGTATGTATTGCGGTTAAACAACGCCAAACACTTGCGAAGTTGTCACACGATTGCATTTGTGGTCGGAATGAGCAGTAATGTGAGCAAACGTGGCGCCCATCTTACGGAAAGCTTTCTCATACGCAAGTGATCATTCAAATTTGAAACCACTGAGCCATGTGATATCCCAATCTCTCGTACTTTCGATCTCCAATTGGCCAACACCATATCGTGATTTTTTTTAATTGTTTCGGCTGTAGAGACCCGAACTAGGCGTCGAGAACGTTCGGTATCTTCCGTGCTTGTACGACCACAACGAAATACCACTTTTTTACCATTGAAATTGATGGTGCAGAGTTCCCATAATACTTATCAAGCTTAGTCTTAGTGATGTTTTTTTCTGCAAAAAGTAATGCTTAATGGGCACACGGAACTGACAGATGTCTGTTGACAGGAGCAGTATTGCCTTTTCAATTAAGAAGCGGGAAATTCTGTGAGGGGCATATTGACACGCCCTCTTAACTTACGACAATCTTTAAAAGTATGGTTTTCAAAAACTTCATATATCTCATAAAATATAAATGGTAGAAGTTGGCAACTTTTGCAACAACGTTCAGAACAATCCAGAAAAGTCATAAAAACTTAGTTAATATCTCAGAGTTTCCTGGAAAATCTTAGAGTAATATTTGCTATAACAGCCTGTAACAAGTTTTAAAATATGTACAATGTTTTACCGAAGTGGACGCTAATTCCATGCAGACTCTGAAGCATCTTAACCTATTTTTTTTTAACTTATTTCAGTGTGTCATTAATTTTATTACATAACTTAAGTCAATAATTCTAGTCAACATTCTAACTTGTTAATCAGTATCATACTAGTTCTGGCCCAGACTTGTAGTTGATGATTAAGCTTATGGAGATGTTTGAACATGCGAATTTGACATTTGGAAAGTATCAAAACTGTAATTGCCACATTGGTCAACACAAGTATTTTTTAGTTTTAACCGAAAACACTAAAATTGAGTTTGATCGAGGATGTACACTTGGATTGCTAAATTTGAGCAATTATTTGTGCAATGGGCTTCAGTTTGGTCCTGCATAGTGATTTTTCTGGATTTAGAGCCCTTCATTCTTATTTTGAGCATTTATTTTTTATGATAGTTCTCTTATTCGTTAGTTCTTGATGGTGGAGTCTGATGATACGGTACTCGATCTAAGAATTGTATTGGCCATGTTAGATCTATCTCCTCATGTTCGTTCAATGTTGAAAAATTCAAATTTCAATGGATTTGTATCCAAATTCTACTGACATCCTTGCTTCTGGAGTAAGATAAGGTAATGTACGTCAATAAAAGAAAGGAGTATAGTTCATATTTGAATATTAGATATATTTGAATTCTATACTGTGTTGGATTCTCCATTTCATAAATATCTATTCTAGCTTCGTTTTGGTTCTTCTTAGGACCGTAATAGAACTGTCCCAGGCATGCGCACTACCAGAATTCTGTTTTGGTTAAATAGAACCGGTTCGGGATTTTTAGTTCAGTGTTTTCGGTTTTCTGGAAAGGTTCCATTACTGTAATAATACTGCAACCGAATCACTTAACCAGTACGATAGATTTTGTGCGTATTGATTGCGAACTGAATTGAAGTTAGGCGAGCGCTTAGTGTTTATGATATGCTCCTTGGTGTTTACTGGTATTTATTGAACATAATTTGACATTACCGCTATCACACACTTATAGGTTATACACAATTATAAATGAATATTATGAAAGAATGAAGTCTTTTATTTAATATCACTATACTAACATAACAAAATGTGTCACAAATAAATAGTAAACTAAAAATAAATTTCTAATAAACAATAAAATAAAAATAACACTTCTACAGGTCCATATATCACAGGTAACTGGTAGAAAAAGTAAATTTCTAAAACATATAAAGAAACATACTAAAATTCTAAAGATGGGTTTCTCGGAAAATTTTCTTTATTTGCCCATACATTATTAAATCGCTTTAGTTCTTCCATATGCTCCTGCACAGTCTTCAGCTTTGATTGATCCAACTCCAGTTTTTGTCTTTTTATTTCTACCTTTTCCCTTTCTAAGGATATTTTTCTATCATAGAAATGGTCCAAGTTATCCTTCATTTCTTTGAGAATCTCATTCCTTTTCTGATATGTGACAGCCCTCTTTTTTTGTCTTTTTAGATTCAAACCGTTTTCTTTCTGCTGTCGAAATAGTAGGTAATGTTGGAAACATGTATGTAAGTCACTTGTTGATGGAAGACTTTCTGAAGTTTGGCTTATCTCGACAGCTTTAGTACTTGAAAGTGATGGGCACTCATTAATGGTTGGTGTCGTTTGTGTGTCTGATGACAGTAACAATTTCGAGTGTAGTTTAACCTTCTGCTTATAGATTTCAAAAATTGAACCTGGTATGGGAAAATTTAATGCGCACGTCCCGTTTTATTGTTACTGTCCACTATCTTTTTATAATTTCGTTCTAATACTTTCCATTTATTTTCTACTTTTGTTGGTGTAAAATTATAGCCGTGGCTGTTCATCTTGTCACAAATAATCTCCCACATTCTCTTAAGGGTTTTAACGTTTATTCCTCCTACTTTGGGACGTGGGTTTTATAGAGCTCAGTAAGCAGAAGTATACATCTGTGATCGATACCATCCTCAGGGGCACAAGAAAGGAAGTCTTCATCCATAAAGCACTCTACATAAATTTAAATAGATACATATTTATATAATAGGATAAAATTCGTACTTACTGTCATTTTCTTCAACCATTCCAGATGGCCTCGGAACTTTACTAAAACCAATTACGAATTCAAATTCAACAACTAATTGTTAATTTCTGTAGTTCGTCGTCAAACTCTTACTGATCGTGCCATTTGCAAAAAAAAACAACATGCATGAATTCAAATGATGCAAAAATCAAAGCAAACTGTGCAAATGAAATTAACAAAATACAATACATGCATGACTATAATACAATATTGAATGAATTGATGAATTTATATAGAATTAAATAAACATGAATGATATTCGTGGCTAACAGAGAACTAATTGAAAATGGCGGAAAATACAGCATCTTGACCAGTTCCATAAGAAGCCTATTAGTTTCCAAAATATATTTTCTGCATCCCAAGAAAATATGATTGACATCTTCTTCAACATTACAAACTTGACGCAAAGGAGATTCTTGAGCTCCAATTCGACATAAATGTTTAGCTACAGCACAATGTCCAATTCTCAACCGATTAAAAGTAACAAAAAATTTTCTTGAAATCCAGGGAAAGCCATCATACCACGCCTTCAATGATACCCTCTCCTGGATGTTAAAGTAAGCCCTACCCTTGCATCGAGAAGTCCTCTCCCACCAAGAGTGCCAGTCCTCAAAATTAATCTTCTTACAATGGGAAAAGAAATTCCTGTAATGTAGTTTCACCTCAGACACGTCCATCCCTCTGCCCCTCTTGGATAGCCAATCCGCTAGTTTTACAGTCTACGGGTTGTTTTTCCAGCGCGTACCACGTACACCAACTGCTAATAAATAAACATAACTGAACTCCAATGAATCAAAAATTTATGTTGGTAATACAAATTACTCTTATCTGTCCAGTTAGCTTCTGTTTTGGTTTATTCAAGACAGTAATAGAATCGTTTCTGAATTATTATTATTGCGCATCCTAAACGCGCACTTCTAAGACTGTAATAGAACGGTTCTAATTGACAGAACCAAACAAACCTTGTGTCAATTAATTTGGTGCTGTCAAAATATTTTTAAATTATTTTAAATTTATTCAACTATTCGGTATGCAGAAACAAATTATTACGCAGGATAATTCGTTAGTATTGTTCGAGAATTTCCTAGATTTGCGACCTAACAAGTCATAATTTCAATTGAATATGGAATAATTTGCTGCATGAAAAAACCTTCTGTTATATTCGCTAAGCTGCGTTTCTTATTTTACATTTCTACTAAAATCGTGACCATTTCATTCGTGTGGAATTTAAAACGAACCAGCGTTCATCCTGAATTATAAGATTCACAAGACGACACGTCTAGCACGCAGTGTAGATATCGGAAATACTATCATAAAACGGTAAAACTTGCAAATTCTATGTGCATTGACCGTAATAAGAAAAATGCGACGACTAGATTCTCATATTCGCCAAGAGAAACGTCATTCCAACTACATACTACAACTTCAGCCACGGTACAATTTCATCCTTCTTCTACTTCTTCTTTCCACACAATTCCCGGTTACCGCTTTCCATCTTACCACTCGACCAACGTTTTTTTCACCTCATTTTTTTCACCCTCTCTCTCTTTCGTCTCTCCCTTCTTTTGCTTCTCCCTTCTTTTGCTACCCTTCTGCAACCGATACGACGGCGTTTAGTTTAAACTGACACCGTTTTCCTTGAATCCGAGACTATTTATTCTGTCCCTGAGTACGGCAGGAGGGAGGTAGGGGAGACGCCACTAGACGAGGACGCCACTCGACGCCACAGCTACACTAGAATGCACTTTCCTTACTACCTATTTTAGCACTATACTTCTTCGGTCCACCCCGCGAAGAAGTAGCTCTTTCACTGCAAATAAAAAGTTTATTTTATTTATTGCTAAGTCGAGAGTTAATATTTTATTGCTTTAGATTCGTGGCGGGTCGTTTTTTTCTTAAAAGAACTACCCCGACGTATAAATTAACGACACAGTATTGGTACGAGAGCAATTCGGAATTAATTGTAACGTCAACCCGACGAAATTAATTAAGTATAGCATTAGCTGCGTGTTAGACGGTAATAATATACATATAAAATGATCAAAATTTAACTAGTGTGCGTCGTGTTCGATGAATTATGTCATTGAAACATGTAATTATGGTGGTAGGATTTGCTCCGATGTAAATTATTAAATTAAATTCAAGTTTTGTAATAAAACACCTAGTACGAGGGCCAAGCTACAATTATTGAGAATAGAAATATTGATACAAGTTTTTAGAATTTTTATTCTAAATATATTCAAGCAAGAAATTGCCATTTACAATAATGCGGTTAGATAACCATTCTCTCCAGCCATAGTTTAAAAGCGTTCAACCAGCTGTCTCACACTTAACTGAGATGTCAATTTCTTCTTCTAATTGGAACCTAATATTTGTACCTTTGTCGCCAAGAAAAATTTAGATGTAAGCCAGTTTTTACCACCGAGATGGAACGGCAATTAGTTGACTACTGCAAAGAAATTGACAAGCCTTTGTACGGGTTAACGATCAAATCCTTGCGAGAAATTGTATTTATATTCGCCGAAAGAAATGGAATGGAATACCGATTTAATAAAACTAGCAAATTAGCAGGAAAAGACTGGATATATGCATTTTGTATATGCATTTGTATGTGTCCGTATTGTAGAGAAAACCAGTTTAGCGCGTACTTAAGGCTTCAACATGGTTCAAGTTCAAAGATTCTTCAATAACCTTAAGGAACTTCTAGAAGCAGAAAAGATTGCTCCACATCTTGTATATAACATGGACAAGTCTAGTGTTCTTACAATATATACAGTGGTGGGCAAAAGTACGGAGACATTTAAATATCTTAAGCAGTTTTGAAGATATTTCTACAAAATTGGGCATTTGCATATTATCCATTATTCTGCATAAAATGAAGATATCAGTATTATAATACAACTTCCGGTTAAACCGGAAGTTGAATTCAACGTTCAAATTTTAAATGGAGCACCCTGTATATTGTCTTAAAACCGAATAGGCCATTTAATTACAAATTCAAAAATGTATGGTTGTGTGTATTTATTATGATTATCTATAAAGACATTACGTACAATAAAAGATTAGAACCTGTTGTTAGTACTCGTAATTGAGATCTTAGTAGCCTAAGAAATCAAAAGTAGAATTCTGATAAACAACAATTGTAGCGGTCAAACGAGAAAGTGTAGTGTTTGCAGTAGTTTGTGCTCCAAATGATGCAATTAAATGAAAGCGAACGCATTGAAGTTTTGATGATGATTGGTTTTGGTGATAGGCAGCGATCTTACGACGAAATATGTAATTTATTCAATGGTATACATCCAAATCGACAGCCAATAACGCGTTCTTTAGTTTACAAGTACAACGGTTCCGTAAGAGCGCTACCGTTCGTAATGCACCTAAAGTATGACGGCCAATAGTAGCAACAAATGAAAATAAATCCCCAGATATTGCAGTCTCATTAGAAGAAGTCCCGAAAACATCAACAACAGAGCTTCCACGTATTCACAATATCAGTAGACGGCCGGTAGGAAGAATTTTAAAACGTGAAAAATATCATCCATATAAGATTTGTCTTGTAAAAGAGCTGTCTGAAGACGATTTTGATCGAAGATTGCAGTTTTGTGAAATCCTGATGAATATTTGTAACCGTGATCCCAATTTTGCAACTAATATTGTATTTTCTGACGAGCCTACCTTTTATTTGAACGGTACGGTTCATCGGCATAATTGCCGTTATTGGTCGCAAACTAACCAAGCTCTACGCCCCGAAATGAGCTTTGCCGCTCAGCCGAGTCGAGCTTTCCATATCTTTTTACTGACTGGATCAGGTCCGTACTTCAGTCTCTCCAAGCGAGCTCTTTTGCTTTCGTAGCTAATGCTCTCCATCTCTTTCGATCCTGTACCATCGTCTTCCATCCGTCTTTAATTCCCATCTTCTTCATATCCTCTTCCACCTCCTCTATCCATCTTATTCTTCCTGTCGCCCTTCTCCCGTCCATCTTCCATTCTGTCAATGCTCTTATATGTTCCTCTGGTCTTTTCCTGTATGTGTCCCAATTACTTTATCCTTAACATTTTTATATGTCCTAATATGTTTTTTCCGTCCAGTTCTTCCATTATTTCTTTATCGGTTCGCCTTCTATACACTCCATTTTCTAGCTGTATATCCCCAACATCCTTCTTATTATTTTCCTCTCCTGGATTAGCAGTATTTGTTCTCACTCTTTTGACATTGTCATGGTGATTGCCTCCAAGGCTAAAAGAAACGTTGCGAATATAGTATCTGCAGAAAGAGGACAGCTAGTAACTGTTGTGTGTTGCTTCAGTCCTGTTGGAAACTATGTTCCTCCAGCAATGATATTTCCCAGAAAACGAAGGTATCAGAGGTATCATAAATGGTGACCTGTTTACGGAATGCATTGATCATTTTCAAAAATACCATCCTATCTTATTGATACTAGACAACCATTCGGGCCAAATCACATTGAAAGCTATAAATAAGTGCCGCACTTTCGGTATTCATCTCTTAAGTTTGCTCCCACACAGCAGCCACAAGTTACAACCTCTCGATAGAGGACTGTTTGGACCGTTAAAGACAGCATATGCTCAGGAATGTGAAAATTCGCATGCAAACCAAGTAGGGAAATTATTTGGCTAGGTATGCTTATTCAAGAGTAGCATGCGTGGGAAAAGCCGTTAAGGCTTTCAAAACTTAATAGGGAAGAATGGAATAGAAGATTTTGCTCCTGCTAATGTTACTGAAAGACCTGCACTTTTTCAAATCGACAGAGGCAGTAAGCTCAGATTCTAAGTAAGATAATATATCGTTAGCTGACCTTCTGAAAAAGAAAAGTTTAAATTCCTTAAACGTAGATCGGATTCCATCCACTTCCAGTCAAGTTGAACCTTCAACCTCTAAAAGTAATTTACCTAAAAACACTTATGAAGCAATTATTTCATCGCCTAGATTAGATATAGCGTCTCCTCAGAGTAAACTCTATCATTGCATTGGTAATGCGGTTGTCCTCTTCCACTATCCCCTTCGCCACAGTAATGTTTTCGGGTTCACAGTATTTAAAGGAGGGCCAGCTCCTTTTCCTTAAAATTTATACCATCTATAAACAGCAACCAAGGATGTGGTGAGATCCCCAAATACCGATTTTAAATTTTCTTCGAATTCAATATGCGCTCAACCTATCTCTATTTAAATATATTTATAGAATATTAAAGGTTTTATCCAAGAAACTGTTAATTAATCTATCAACAACAATATATACACAGATGTATAGCCGTTATGCGCGAGCCAACTGTCATTGTAGATGGCGGGAAACCTTGGAAAATTATCACCTCCATCAGAAAAATTGTAACTTAGAACCTAGGCACTACAGAAGCGTAATTATTAAACGTACGCTCTAATCAAATAAAGTTTAAGGAAATGTTTTCTGCACTTGCAGTATGGTATTTCGTAAATTACACAAAACGAAGATATAATTAACATTAAACGCAAACGTCATTAATGTCAGGTATTCAAACACGGTCGTGTATGTATTTAATGTATTATCGCAAAACTACCTAATGTCGTACCTTGTCACTACGTTTATTATTACTTGGCGCCATTCGTTCATGCGACTTGTGCAATATACGTAGGTTATACATATATAGTTGCGTAATTTTGCGTAATTACAACATCGTCATTAAGAGTGACAATAAGCTAGATAAATATGAAGTGTGTGCACGAATTTTTCCATTTTCGTGTGAATTATATTTTTATGAATATACGTAAGTAAATGCGGTATTAAATAGAAATAGCAAGTGAGAGGAATATGTATTTATTAATTAAAATCGTTATTAAATCATTTGTCTTTCTAATTTTTAGACTACCAGCTGAGTCGGTAATTCCTTTCCGTTTCTTTTCTCTAAAGAAAACACGTTACTTACAGTAGATAGTTAAGAAGTATTTATACAAAGTATTGGCCATTAGATTTTATACATTTTACCAATTTCTCAGGCAACTTATGGATGCCATTCCAAAAGAACAGTTTCTTCTTCCACCATCGATGCAAAAAGGTGGTACTCGGATAGAGCGAGGCCCGGCCGGGCTTCAACAGTTCATAATATATGACACTAACATGGTCCTTTCAGACACAGAACACGGTTATGCGGCCAAAGCGATTTTGCTTTGCAGTTTTGAGATTTTCGAAACAACTTTTTTCGGTTTTCCAATTGCTTGTCATTCAATTCATGTAGTACTCATTTTGCCATCTTTTGGATCTTTCCCATCGCTTCTAATCGTGCATAAATTGCTTTTTGGTTAATACTTAATGGTAGGTATACTATGGGGTTATCACGCCAGTTTGATCTTTGACCCCGCGAAGCAGGTGTTTACCGCAAATTACTTTTCTAATTAAGCTTTCTAATCACTGGAAATTCATAAAGAATGCCGCGAATTTCATACATAATTCTAAATCATCTGACATTTTTAAATACCACAAGCATCTAGATACCTTAATAATTTGAAAAACACCAAATCGTACAAAAAACTATTATTTGGCGTATTCGGTAAAAATACAAAGACTTTGGTATTAATACCATTCGATAGATAATTAAAAAGTACATTTCCTGGTAAGTTAAAAAATATGGCGTCCTATTTAAATTAATCAAGTTATACACACTTAAAGTTCTTACTTGAACAACTTTATTATAATTGGGATATAAAATATGATCTATTGGTACACTTCATTGTAAATTTCACTTCCATAACTTAAATATGTACTTCTTAAGTATTTAAAATCTGCAAATAAGGTTAGATTTGGAGAAAATTCCAATTACCGCAAAAACCTTAAGGTTTAGGCATTATAAACCTTATTAAAGTAGCCACTTATTTTGATCGGAGAATCCAAAAATGCAATAACATTCATAGTGTTCATTTAAAAAAACACAACTTTGATACGTTTAGAGCTTTTGGGACACCCTGTATAAAATGAACATAATTTTAAAAAGTACCCGTAATACACCTGCATATATCCCAAAAGCAAAACTTTTTGAAAGTCACGTATTTTCGCCACAATATTCCGTGTCGTATAGCGTGAATAAGCCTGTCTAATAATTTAGAAGCAATTATCCAATAATCGTTAAAATATTTATGAAATTGAAATCCGCGGCCAAACAGCATTCTTTATGAATTTCCAATCATTAGAAAGCTTAATTAGCAATTAATTACCGGTAAAAACCTGCTTCGCGGCGTGATAGCCTCATAGTATACCTACTCTTAACTTTTTTGCCAATTGTTTTTGAGATTGTTTTGGGTCGTTTTTGTCCTACCAGGACCTGCTTTGTCCAAAAAAACGAGTCAACAGAAAAAGATGCACAAAAAAAAGGTGTAAAGGTATGGAAAATTATAATACCATAAGAAATTTCGTTATATAAACACTTAGTTATTGTTTTCTAAGGGCTTTAACGGCTAGTAACCAAGACATTTGCTCTGAATCAACTAAAAGGATGCAGGATGAACGATAATGTGACCATTTTCAGAGTTTATAGATACTAGGTTCAACCATTTATTTGTGTGTTTCATAAATGGAATAAGCAAGATTAAAGTATTTTTTATAAGCCCATGACTACGCAGTTTTAGTATTCAGATTTCGATGGTCCTAAACCACAGTTTCGATAGTTTTAGACTATGGATTTTTATGGTACTAGGGTACAGTTTTGATGATCCTCAACTGGTCTGTGGGGCTTGAATTGGAACTGTGACTTCTTGATAA